>JASVER010000141.1:1547821-1701161 GCA_030449065.1 Oceanodroma leucorhoa | reverse complement strand
CACTGAAAGGGTAGTCAGGCATTGGAACAGGCTGCCCAGGGAAGTAGTGGAGTCACCATCCCTGGAGGTGTTCAAAAAACGTGTGGATGAGGTGCTTTGGGACATGGTTTAGTGGGCATGGGTACTGGGTTGATGGTTGGACTTGATGATCTTAGAGGTCTTTTCCAACCTTAATGATTCTATGAGAACAAATTACCGTAACTTCTTGCTTGACTGTTCCCATACAGCTGAGTCCCAAGTCCCTGAGCTCACTGCACTACTCCTCCTAATGAAAAAGCATCTGGTAATGTCCACTCTGAACCTCCCAAGGTGCAGGTTGTGGTGTTAGCCCATGTGATGTCATCGGTCGTGAGTGGGAAGAGTTTGGCTGCGCTGTCTGTGTAACTGCCTTTCAGGTCGTTGTGGATTGCAGCTCGATCCCCCCGCCTTGCCCCTTAGCATCCTCTTTCCCAGACTAAATAAGGCCAGCTCCCTCAGCCTCTCCTTGTAGGTTGTATGCTGCAGGCCCCCTGCCATCTTGGTAGCTGTTAAGTGGACTCTGTTTTCTCATCCCTCTTGAATTGTTTGGCCCAAAACTGGTTATGGCATTTTAAGCACAGCCTCATTAGCTCTGGGTAGAGAGGAATAACCTCCGTTGATTTGCTGGTCCTACTTTCATTGAATCATACCAAGTTTGACATTCATTTTAACCCCCAGGTCCTTTTAGCAGGGACAAGAGCAACTCAGCCAGTTGCTTCTCAGTCTGGAGACTCCATCTCATGGAGTTATCCTCCCCACCATGCAAAATTTCATATTACTTCTTGATGAACTCCAAGGTTGTCTGCTGGTCTAGTCCTGAAGTTTCTCAAGCAAATTTTGGATTGAAACTTTACTGTTCAATGTGTCAGCCACTCTTCCTAACTTAGTGTTGTTCTTAAAGTTGCAGAGAGTGAATTTTGTGTCATTATGATGATTTTTTATGAACTCTTTTAGCCCCAAAATCTTTGTCTGTTACTGGACAYGATCTAGATCTCAAGCTATTGTCTGTTGCTCTTTGAGTCCAGCAGTCCAGCTGGCTTTCAACCCATTCATCCAGCCTTGTACTTAACTTGGTAAGGAAAATGCTGTAGGAGACTGTTTGAAAAGCCTTATGCTGAATACACTTTGGTATATTACCACCACTGCTCTTCTGTCTTTCACATAGCCAGTCATTTCATCGTGGTCATTTCAAACATGACCAACTTGTCTACCCTTGTTAAAACTTTGCTGCATGCTCTGGGTTACTTTCTTGTCCTTCATATGTTTAAAAATGGATCCTGAGAGGATATGCTCCTTGATGTTTCCCAGGGCAGAGGTGAGGCTGACCAGCCTGTGATTTCCTAGGTCCTACTTACTAGTTTTTTTTAACGGGCATGTCTTGACTTTAAGATGGGCTTGTCTTAGCATTTTTCAGTTGTCAGAGACCTTCCTTGATTGTCGTGATGTTTCTTAGATTGGCCAGGAGCCCGACAGAAGTAACAAGCATCTTTTTCAGAACCATTGGATAATCCCCATGGATTTGAATATATTCAGAGTAGACCCTGACTTGTTGCTTTGCTGCTGTTGGCTGTCCTTCTCTTTCCCAGGTCATGCTGGTAGGCACAGAAGTCTGAGAGCAGGTTTTCACTGTGCAGACTGAGGCTTTGAGCACAAAGGCATCAAGTACATCAGCCCCTTCTGTGTTATCAGCTGAAATCCAATCCATGTTTTTTCTGAACTTCCTTTCACTGCTAACATTCTTGTAGAACTATTTTCTGTTTATCATTGAATCCATCTGGGGTTTTGCCTTCTGAATTTTGTCCGCAAGTGCTCAAGCAACCTTTTAATACTCCTCCTGTGTAACTTGTGCTTGTTTCCATTCCTTATGTGTTACCACCACTCATTTTGCCTATCTAGTTGAGTAAGAAGCTTCTTGCTTAAGCAAACAGACCTTCTGCTGGATTTCCTCATCTCCTGTACAATGGGATGATGTGTTTCCCTGATCCCTTTCTCACATGATAACCTTCCCTTTCATGACAGCCACCTGCAGGATTCTGCCTAGCAGTTCMTTTGACAAGCCAAGGTTTCCTCTTCCAAAGCCATGGTACAGCTTTTTGTAGCATTTGTGATGAAGAAGTAGTAAATTCTTCTGTAATTTTTAAACGGTAACAGTGGTAAGAGACTGTACTTACACCTCCCTTTGTTCTCTGGACACAATGTTCCAATAAGCAATAAAGCTTCAGTACCATTAATCTTCTCAGGCTAAACTATAAATAAAATCTGATCTTAATTGATTTCTGTGCAAGTGTATCACAGATTTTGACCTGGGCTATGATATACAGCAGTTTGTTTAAAGAGGTTCCACGTGATCCTGTAGAGACTTGAATGGCTCACAGTAGAACTGTTACAGTTTTAAGGTTTCTAGGAGTGGGAGTTTTGGGAGGAAAAAACCCTGTAAATGTCTTGAAGAAGAAATTACTTTAAAAGGAAGAGAAAATACCCATGTGTTAGCCCTGAATCTGTGTTTTAGACTGAGCAGACTAGTATAGTTATATGAAGCCTGTTACCTCCAGCGGGACAGCTCGAACTTATTATTAGACACACGCTTGATGGAGCGGGAAACCAGAATTCCTACTTTGGCTCGTTTTGTGGTGCTCCGATAGTCATGCTTTGATTTTAACATATTGAAGTCACAGAGGATGTTCTAAATGCTTCRCAGATATCAATGAACCATCAATAACTGTTGGCTAACTTAGTGACTTAGGCCTGCATTTTCTTTAACAGCAGCATGAAAACCATGCAGTCCAGTGGCTTTGCAGTTGGCTCACGTGGTGGTGACTGTCGAGTGTTAAAACTTAGACATTGCAATGAAATTTAGATTTTTCTTTTCAGAAGTCATCTCTCCCCAGTGATGAAGAGCCAACCCACAAAAATAATTTCATCTACTTCTCTGTAAAAAATAAAATAATAAAATCTAAAGTATTATTATTATGGGAAAGATTAATGGTATGTTAGTGTACTTATGTAGTACTTAAGAAAGAGTACACTGTTCTTACAGTACAATGAGTGACAGTACTTATAAAAAGAAATAGTGTAATATATAAAATATAAACTTTTATTGAGTTTATGCTGTTGACTTTAGTGATAGATTAAGTCTTAATTACACATAGTTTATGCAAGAGATAATTTTGCTGGGAGGATACTCTGTGACTATTACCATCAACAGAATCTGGAGCCTTTTTAGCCTGTTTTGGGATCAGGCAAAGTGGTTGATGCTGAGGGTCGGATTGTGAGTTCTCTGGGCAAATGTTTCTACGGGCGTGTCTGGGGCGCACACTGCTTCAGAGCAGCCTGAATGTTCCTGCTGCTATAGATACCTCAAAACTCTTAAAACTGAAAAAAGTATATAGATTAGACATGAAAACTGAATTACAGCAGAACTCGTATCATCTTCCGTGATAGAAAAAGTTGGGAAGGCACTGAAGGACTGTCAGTTGATTTTTATCTCCATTTTCATTGCTAGTTAGGTTATCAGAGGAGAGCTGACAGTTTTGTCTTTAAGCCAGCTAGTCATGTTTAGTTAGTCAAGTATGTTTTGTGTGTGCAGACAGCCTAAGACTAAGGCTGGGTGAGTAAAGGCCAACTTTTCTGCAGTGAAAATGTTTTCCTAATTTTTTRTTTCACTTCATTCCACCTTCATGAAATAAAAACAAAAACAAGGGGGAAAAAAACCCCTGTCTGTGTGAGGAAATAGCAAATGGCTTTCTTGTAAGGCAAAGTTTTACTTTTCAAATCATATGTATATTTATGTAAAGGATCAGAAGTATTTTGAAAATGACATTTCAATTGTTTAAGAAGTACAAAGTTTTGATTTAAAAGACCAACTTTCACATAATTAAAAATTAAAACATTCTATCCTTAAATTGGTCTGTACTTCTGTAGATAAAACAGCTTTTTTAATTTCTGTGCTTATATTGCCTTTCCCCTTTTCTTTTGTTGCTTTGACGGTTTTGTATGTTAAATCCATCTTGTTGGGTGGAATAACTGAAAATAATATGTAACTTTGCTGTCAGGATAGTTATGCATTTAATAAGACTTCCCATCTGTTCGCTTTCAAAACCAAGAGGGCATACAAACTGAGAAAAACTAGGCACATGGTAAAGGCATTACATTGGAGATGGTGCATTAAGCTACTGAGCTCCATTGTTTCAGGTCAATTTTAGTAGTATTTTATCTTACTGACTTTATAACATGGTTGTTCTTGGCTTATTTGTACTAATGTTCCATTGATAAATTTGCCCTGCATCACAGTATGTTAAGGAAGATGACTCTTAGACATTTAAGCAGGAGAGTGAAAAACAGTTTAGTATATTAAAATAATTTTTAAATATAAAATTCTGGTTTATATTAAAACTGAAGGCTTGATTTCTTTTTTGCATCTCCATGAAAGGGTTTTTTTTGAAGCGACACTTTTTTTCAGGCAGCAGTTAGGCCTAACATTTAAAATTTATTTTTCACTTACTAGTAATTAATTAATTAAACTGAGAGACCTTTCATGTAATTCTGTTTTGTAATCTTAAAAAAGTTGACCTGCCAGCTACATATTGCTGGCAACATCTATTGCCACATCCTTATTCAGATATAGTTTCATTATCATATAATGATGATTGCATTATTCATCAATATTTAGTTATCCAAGTAACTGAAAAAGATCACTTCCTGAATGAGAGACAAAGTGACTCAAGTTGAAAAAGTTGTACTGAATTTTGGAGAAAATATCTGTGTCAAAGAATACACTGATACATGTAAATCACTCAGAATCTGAGGTGCACATCGGTGTCAGTCTGTGTTCCCCTTAATTCTGATGAAATGTAAACAAGGTGTCTGATGTTTAGCAGTGCAGCAACCTATGTGAACAGGATCCATGGATGGTGGCCCACTCATTTCTTCTCAAGGCTTTGTTAACCCCTCATCTATACCACAATTTTTTTTCTTTAAGATTTATGCTGTTTAAACTTAACTTTAATTGTCAAGTTCCTACTGGTACACCTCTTTTCTGTTAAAATTGTTGTAAACCAAACTTGTATGGGAAGATATCATTTCATACATATCATAGCCATGTTTGTAAGTTATTATGCTCATTTTTTTTCTTTTGAATGCATCTAAGTACTCAACTGAAAATATGTACAATCTGTTACAGTGTAGATTACATGATATTGTGCAGTTGGGATTGAGAATTAGTTTTGTACTGTCATGACCTTGTGTTATACAAGCCCTAACTCAGTATTTTGGTAAATAATAATAATAATAAATAATAAAAAATATGTTCTATGACCTGTTTTTCTAACTACATAATGAATATGCTAGCAGTCACAAGATTCAGTTGAATTCATGGGCTGGCATTCAGTTGAGCATATTTTTTCTTACAGTGAGTACAGAGATTAAACTTGAAAATGCTCTCCTTGTGTGCTTGTTCAAAATAATAGCAGGAGGAAGGAAGAGTTTTGCTTTAAGTGGGTAGGGGTAGTCACTCCTTGCGCTTGCACGCTGAATCAGATAGAGACAGCTGCAGAGGGAAGATATGCATTGCAAAAACGAGATCAATTGGATTCAGTCACATCCAAATGAAATTACATCAGTCAATAACCTTCCTTTCAAGTTACTGAAATCTTCCTGGCCCAAATTTCTCTTGTCAGGTTACTGACTTTTGCCAATGATTAAAGTATCTTGAAATTGCTTCGATAACATCAAGGACCTTGTTGTGACAAGGTCTGTAAATACAGTCTCTTAAAARAGAAAGCTGGGTTTCTTGTTGAGTATTGAGTGTATTGACTGAAATTTTTTTTCATGGGTTCTCAGAAGCTTGTCTTCACAAAGACAGTGCAGAATGAAGGAAAATAACACTTTTATTACTGAATGAAACCATTTCACATATGTGTTACCGATATTTTATTTAATCTTCTGTATAGGATATGTCATTTCTTCTAGGCTTTGAAATAGTTTGAAAATGTGTTCTTGTTTTTAAGTGGGCATAGTAGTACTTGGAGAATAGAATTCTGTAAATCAGGACTACTGTTAGTCTTACTTGTTTACTTCAGTCAGCACGTTTATGCAGTGACCAGCTCTAAATGTCACTATTTATGCTCCAGTGTGCCAGTTACTACAATGAAGCAAACCTTTTCTATTCCACTACCTCGGATGCTGTGATGTTTTGTCCTGCAGATAACTTTTTTACAGACTAATCAGTGTGTATATTAGCAAATAGAAATCTGTAATCATTTGGGAAGCATTTATTAATATTTATAACTTGATCAATACTGAGAAGAACTGAAGTAATTAACAGTGTCTAGAAGACACATTGCTCATCATTGTCTTGAGGGTCTGGTTTTTTCACTAAAGAGCTCTGTAACTCTCATCCACTTAATGGAGTTGTGGGTACACATTAATTCCTGGGATCAAGAGGTGTACCTTGAGCAGCCTGAATTTTAAAAATGCATATTACTTATATCACCTTCAGCTGGTTTGGTGTTTACTGCAGATACGGTTCCTTGCCTTCTAAAATTGGTCTTTGTCAGCACTTCCTCTATAATTAAATAGCTCTATTTTCCCTCTTTCATTACCATCTTACCTCATTAAAATTTTTCCCAAATACCCCAAATACCTCTTTAGGCTTGACAGACTTTCCTGGTGAGAGAGTCCTAATGTTTCAGAATTGATAAGGTATGCTGAAGCAGTTTCCTACCTTCAGACCTTTGAAGATAAACTGAGCTTACATTATGGTTGCAAATGTATTTTACATGTGCCCAGTTAGCAGCCAAAAMCATTGTTCTCAAAACAGGTATTTAACCTGATCAAAGCAAGTATTAAAATGGTTAAAAAAGAACAAGGATCAAAACTACTAACGTAAGCATTACATTTGTCTTTTCAATTTGCACTTTTCAGTAACTGTTACACAAATGAAGAGGGCCTTTGGCAATTCCAGTAGAAAGTATTGAAATAATTTCAATAATTGGGGTTTCTTGTCCTGTAAATTCCTTTGAAAAGGAAATTTGCACATATTCATAGGCCTCTGCCTATTACATACTCTTTACTTAACAGAGGAAGCAGATTACAGCCATGTGTGGTTAGGGAGGAGAGTGAGAGARGTTGATGTGTTTCTCTCCCTTTGTACCAAATCTTGAAGGAAAGTGCTTTCATAGTTATTTTTGTCCTCTAATGAAGGAGAGCTGGGAAAGAACAACTCTTCTAAATGCCAAATATGCAATTGAGAACCTCCCTGTTGAAAGCATCTATTATGGCGTTACCTGTGATGCTTTTTTCTGTCCAATATTTGTTCCATCTACTGGTGAGAAAGGAAAGCTGTTCAGTTTTGCTCACTGTCCTTATTTCAGATTTTTGTATTCAGTAAACCTTTTTCCCAACTAAGGCTGAAAATGCAAGTTCAGATATCATGGGCAGCTCTTGGTCCTGCAGTCAGTAGAAATTAGAGTGGAATGAGGTGCCTCAGTTCAGTGTAAAACCTCTATAGTGCATTTCATCACATTGGAGTAAGTGCCAGGAGGTTTAAGCATGTATAGGAATGGGAACAGTTATTTGGATGAGGGAGGGTTTGGGAAATGGTGTGTAGCAGTAGGAGAAAAGCAAAAGCAGAGAACAGACAGGAGAAATGTCATCAATGTGGGAGGTCCCAGGAAAAATTTTTAGTAAGTAGTTCTCCAAAATCAGTAGTCAGTTGTCAGATGAGTTTGTGGGTTACAAGCTTAAAAAAAAATTATTGTATTTATCCATTTCTATTCTTTTGTCTTTTACCAATCTGTTGCTGATTAGAACTGTGTTTAAACAAAGTCAGTAGTGATTCTAACTAAATAATACTTTGGAGATGAGAGTGGTGAAGATAACCCTAAATCATGTTAAATAAATGATGTCAAGTCAAATTTTAAAAACAGTAGAAATGGAAAAATTGTCCAAAAAGTAAATTCCCTTTAATGTATCAGTAAATATTATAATATTCTTTAAAATTTCTTAATATGTTGTCTCCAATAAAAATGCAATATAAAGAAATATTATAGGAATCACTAGTGCAGGTATAGGTTGGTTACACTTCCTGCTTGATGCCTGTGTTCTTGCAGCCTTACCTAAAGTACTACAAAAAATTAGGATCTTGGCCTTGCTCTATAGTTACAAGTTTCCTCTGTGAGCCTTGTTTGTCTTTTATTATTTTGATTTGTGAGCTTATTGTTAAAATTTAACTTACTATTTTATTAGTTCAACTATGAAGCTTGTTTGATCTATAAAAATGTTTACATAAATATATTTTATATAAAATATAAATAGAAGTTTATATATAAGTACAGTTATAAGTACATATATATGTGAGTACATATACATACATATATATGTGTGTGTATATACACACACACACACACTCTCATTTGGAGAAACAGAAATAAAAACTTGTATTGAAAGTATGGATCGCTGTATTCATGTCCAAACCTTGCTAGCCCACATAGGGCATAGCCCGTCACATTGTGATGACCTGACCTTGATGGTGCAGTTGCAGCTACTCATACTGTTTCTGAGAGGATAGAGGTGGCACAAAGACCTTGAGCTTATCTCAAATTGTTTGCTGATGCTACCTGTCATGTTTCTGCACTTGAATGTGCACCCATGTCAACCTCACCAGTCTGAGGTGATCACAACAAAACCAGTTGCACTCGCTAGGGAAAGGGGATTGTAATAAGATGACTATTAAAAGTATTTCTATTTTACAGCTCAGCTTATCTTCAGTTTTCTTAAAAAGTTGAAAATTGGACTGTAGTTTTGCAGTTCAGGACACCTGATTTAAAATTCTAATCATGTCCTGAGTAAGAGATGAAGTGAGAATTGAAGTGAGTTTACATATACTACTTCCTTGCTGTCCCTCTAATTCTTAGACTCCAAATCCTTACACTCAAAATTAAAATTAGTTTGGAAAGAACTGTTGTTGGAACATGTGGTGACGCTATGGCTCCTGTTCATCAGATTGTTATTTTTTGTTTTATGAAAGTATAACAGCAGTTTAGAATTCCTTTTTACTCACAATTCTACTTTAATACATTTCAAAGTAGAAAACAAAACAAATGCAGTGGAGACTTTATATAGGTCTTTCTTTGAAATCTGATGTGTATTTGATATGCCAGCACAGCATAAAGACAACATGGATTTTTTTTTTACTTAAAATCTCACAATGCTATCAGTTACATTCATTTGCTGTATTGCAAGTATTTTTAGAGTTTAAATGTAGAGAATCAGCACTATAAAATTTTATTTATTTCAGAAAAAAAAAAGCATCCTTGAGAGTGTCAAGACAGGAAGTATAAGTAGGAAAAAAAAGCTGAGAAGACTTCTGAATTATTGCCTCAAAGACATTGTTTCAGAAGTGACTAAAGCTTTCTATGTACTGAATTATTACACTGCATTATGAAAGAAACCCTCCCTTACTTAATGCTTCCTAAATCCTAAGACTTACTTTTTCATATGCTATTCTATAAACCAAGCATTTTTTAAGATTGTTACACAGTAGCTGTGATGTTTGTGCTTGTCATGTAGTCAGGCCTATAGCTGCATTTGTGTGGGTTTCAAATCTGAGGAGAAAGCTAGCTTCACAATCAAGCCTACTTGTATTAAATTGTTGCTTTTATGATTAAAAAAGAAAAAAGAAAAATATCTTCTCTGTCTTATGGTGGACTGCCTTTGTTCTTTGAGCTGTATTGAGGAAAAGTTGAAAGGATGCTATACTTCGTTTGTATGTTTTGATACTTAGAGACTCTTGGAAGTTTGGTATGAGTGTCTTAAACTATTTGGATCTGAGCATACACATTGCTTGAATTTAGTGTGATGTTAAAATGTTTCATAAGACAGAGCAGAGCTGCTATGATCTTTCAATGTTAATATTTTTTTCTTATCACTTTACTGTGTAGATACCCTTCATGAGACACAACTCTGCCACAACTCATCCTCGGAGGCAATCGTGGAAACCTTTTATAATATGATTTTTAAATGTGGATAAAGCTCTCAATAGAGTACCTAAAGTAAAGGAGAACAGCTTCCTTGTCTCTACTATAAGCTTGTTATGACAAAAAGTTGAGTTTGCTTGTCAGGCTTGGATAGAATGTAATTGATTGGTTTGTTATTTGGACTGACAAGGTAGTTAATTTGCCTGCATTTTTTTTGCACTAATCAGGAACATTTCGTATGTGCATTGTTGAAAAATCCCAGATAAATGTCTTGTCAGAATTGTCCTATTAAGTAATGTCTTTTTCCCCTGTGCTTCGTTGGCAAATGATGTTATACAATGCTTGGATTCACTGAAGAGTGACAGAAGCCTGTGGGACTTAAATACTCTGTGTTCCTCTATGGTGATACCGAATGAAATAAGCAACGGTTTGCCATCCACCTGCCGCTCTACTTATATGCAGTTTAATAAGAACATTTCTATATAGAACACAGTGTTGTACATAGACCTTACTGTAAAAAGGATTGTTTCCTAAAAAAAATGTTCCGTGATAATGAGACCTGTAAAACACTTGAGACTTACTATTCTGAAGGAATAGATTTGCCACGAAAAAATTGATTTTATGCTTATTAGTATGAACTAATTGTTTCTGACTTCAGACACTTGAGTGAATAGAACTATACCTATATTGCTTTCTGAAAAATTTTTAAGAAAAAGAAAAATTTGAGTATATGCAGACATTTGTTTTATTTGGCTTACTGCTCTGGCAGTGTTCAGGACAACCTTATCTCCTCACAATACAAATATGAAATTGTTATGTAAGTTGGGGAAGGAATGAAGAACTGATCACACAGCGTGACAGCTGAGATCTTCGTCTTCGTCCATATATATCCTGGTAGATGCAGACATAGTATTTYGATCTACAAATGGTACCGGTCCAGTTCTTAAATCTACAGTAGCAGTGTGTTGACATCTTCATCGTTTTCATCTTGAACTTGCTCGGCAAAATTCTGCTCAAATGCAATCACACTTGTAACTTTATGACATATAATCTTTGAATTTCTTGAGATATGGTGGTTTTTGTCATCTATCAAGGCACATTTCCATTTGAAAATATTTTTTAAACTTAAGAAAGAAATCAAATGCTGTAATAAGTAATAGGAGAAATATACAAATTTGTGTATACTTATCTACAAGTCATATCTTACCAGGGCATTTCATGTTTGGATATTATATTGAATAAAATTAACCTGATGTCTAACACGTCGTTTTGTTTTAAAAAGGGGGTGGGATGATACCAGAGTAAGATTTTTGTCTGAACTGTTAGGAATGMTTACCATTCTGTATTGGCAAGGCACACAAAGACACCTTTAAAATGAAGAAATTTGCACTAGAAAATAGACATTAATGCAGGAATTTGATCTTTAGGTGTTGATAAATCCATTTTAGGAAGACAAGACCAAGTTTAGTGAGCACTTGTCCAGAATTTTGAAGTACAGCAAAATGTTATATACAAAATCTGTGCTAATGAGAGGGGGGGAAAAAAGGAGTTTGCCCATACATCATGTTGAGTTTAGGAAAAAAAATAGTAATGTTTACTGTGATTTATGATCAGTTATTCAACTAACACAGTATAGGTATCATGAGTAGGAGAGAATGATAAACGTAGCATATCTTGGCTTTAGTAAGACTTTTAAAATACTTTTGTGTGTGACATTCTGCTAAATAAGCTGGAGAATTTTTCTGTTAATTAAGCTACAATAGAATATGTAGCTGATTAGAAAAGCAGACTAGTTACCATGGACTAACTGTCAAATGATATTCCACTCACTGGGTTCCACTTAGGACTGTCCTGAATTCAGTATTGTTATATTTTTGTTAGTTTTTGCCTTAGTGTGTTAGGTGCTGGAATAAAGAGTTTGGGAGAATAGAGCTATTTAATTATAGGGGAAGTGCTGACAAAGACCAGTTTTGGAAGGCAAGGAACCATATCTGCAGGTGATGTCAGTATGATGTAAGGGATTACAAGGTTAGAATTAAAAATGAAATTTTAAGAAAGCACCCAGAAAAAGCATGCAGTGCAGTAGGAAAGGAAAGGAAAAAGCAAATCACTGTTTAATGCATGATTATGTTATGAAGACTAACTAGTTAGGAGATGCATCTTCAAAAAAGAAGGTATGGGGGACTCTGGATCACAAACTGATCATGAATCAAACTGGTTATACCTGAGATGTACAAAGAGAGGTGTTACATTTAACACATGAAAGTAAGCCTCCTGATTATTTAGAAGACTGGTATCTCAGCCTTGGAAAAGGCTCAGCTAGCATATTCTGTACACTTTGGCAAGAAACATGTAGTTTCTCTACAAGTTTGTCCAAAGCAAACTGAATTGAATGATAAGAAGACTACAGGAGACATAAATGAATAAAAAAGCTTAAAATAGTTGGATTTCTTTAATTTAGAGAAGATTGGGGAATCTGTCTTCAGACAGCCTAAATTAATAAAGATGGTGAAGAGAGAAGTTGCTGCGAAGAAGGGAAAAAAGAAGTTGTTCTTCAAATCTGGTCAGACCAAAAATAAGTCTGAAATTGTAGCAAGATGATTTGGCAATAGAAAGTTTTTATTCTAACAATAAGAATAATTGCACTAGATAAGTTTGTTAGAGGAGTAATGTCTGCTGTTGGAGACTTTTAAGGGCAGACTAATGAGTCTTAAGAACTGTTTGAGTATTGTTAATACTCCCTTGGGCATGCTTGATACCCTAAGGTGATCTGCTATATTTTGTGTTTGTGCCCCAGTACAGCTTCTTTGTAGGATTTTGTTCCTTCCTTGGCACTTCCTTTTGACATTAGGTATTAGATTAGTTTATAATATCTCTCCCTCTCTTCCATAAGATTCATTAAGTCTCTTGCCTCTTTTTCTGGAAGACAACATGTTAACGCWCAATATTTCACCTTTTGAAAGAAGTTTGGCAATCTTCAAATCTGTAATGGACTTCTCTAGTAGTTCACAAACAATGCACTGTTCAGTATAGCTAAGTATATTAGTCTGAATACCTGAGAATAGATGCAATCCCGTATTACGACTAGAATGCACTTCAGAAAAAACAATGCAGCACTTGCTAATAGCTCTCTTAAATTTTACACTCTTCAGTTCGTCAAGAGGGGCTATCCTGGTTCTCTCAGAATTTACTGTTTTTCCTATGAAAGAAATATTTGGACTTTTTTGGGAGCTGTAATTTGTGTAGCATTATCTTAATACATGTCTTGGAGACATTGTCTTCGCAGAAATACTTAATTTAAATTTCAAAATACTGTAAATATAAGTTCTATACAGTAGCTGTATAATATTAACAAAACCAAACACATTTGACATAGTGTTTACATCAATATATTCCCCTTGTATATGGGGGCCCTTAATGAATTTTGCAAAATAATTCATCAAAGCCATGTGTTTTATAGTTTTGAAGTACTATGAGAGACRGAGAGAAGTGAACACTTCTTGCAGAAAGGAAGCTGTTCACATACTGGTAGAACAAATAACGTTTCTTTATAGCGTTCATATAATTCATTGTGTACATGCAAACTAAATTTCGTGAAAGAGATGAATTGTGGACCATTCGGAGAAAATCTGGATTACATAGAAATGTCACATAACAATAGCCAGTTCAGAGTCTTTCTTACCCATAAATAATTAGTGTTAAGTTTTTGGGTTTTGGGGGTTGTTTGTTTTAGTATTAAAAAGCATGAATAAAATCAAGTAGGAAAGGTGGCAGTTTTGGGTTTAGCATAATAAATTTAGCTACACAAACGTCTGCCAGATGAATGTTTATTTTCTTTTGCTCATTTGTGGTATCAATGATTGACACTATTTGTCAGTTCTATTAAAGTGAAGTAGTTCATGTTCGGGTTACATGATGATAAGCATCTGGGGRCGGGACAGGTATAGAAGCTACATAAAATGTTTTTGTCGTTTGAATTTATATGTAGAACGTTTTGTTTACTTTTTTTGCTTTAAAGTAGAACTTCCTAAAGGTCAAAACCATAGCAGTTCATGCTGTTATGTGTTATAAATAGTGTTAAATACATGATTTTTTAAAAATTTACTTCACGTAGCAGATGCTGAAAAGTGTAGCAGAGATACTCTAAGTGAATGAAGGTTTCTCCATGGGATTATTGTACACTAAAGAGAAAAAATGGTCATTTTATTAATGCCCTGGAGTTTGGACAGAAATTTGAGTAAGTTACAGATTATGCAGTTTCCCACATCCAAAACCATATAGGTACTTTATCCTGAAACTACTATTAGCTGATGATCAGAAAGCTCGTCCTGCTCTGTCAGGCCATGTGTCCATCTTGCCCATACATTGTCTTCATCAGTAGTAGGTAGATACCAGAATGTAATAATCATCCTGTATCTGGTATATTCTCTTACCTTTTAGCAATAGCCATGCCCCTCTCTTCCAGGCATAACAGAAGAGTCTGCTGGCTCATCTAACATTATAAACTGTGGAAGCCGGGGACTTCCTTTTGTATGCTTGCATTGTACCTGCCATAATAGAAATTTGAATGTTCAACTCAAAGCAGGACTGACTGCAAAGTTAGATCTAACTCTGAAATTAGATCAAGTTCCTCAGAGTTATATCCAGCTGAATTGTGAGCATCTTTGGAGACAGAGAGCCTTTCAGGATAACCAGTACCTGTGTTTGAATAGGCTATATAATAGGGCTATATGCTCGTTTATAGTCAATATTGTATGTATATGCCTTCACGTAAGAATTTTAGTGCTGGAATCTGTCACACTCCTGATGCTGAAGTCACATAAAACTTGGCTGGCCTATGTGAGAAGGCTTTTAAATTCTTCTGGTGCTAATAATTTCATAAAGCTGTTCTCCAGACTAGAAACTGCAAGATGACCATCCATTTTTAGCTGATATGCTACTTACAGGCAAGGGGAAAAGTGTAGAAATCAGGAAGAGGAAATCACCTTTTTCCATTTTATACTTAATATGGTTTTCTCTTTTGACAATATTCTTCCTAAAAACAAAAGACTTGCTAAGGATTTAGACCTTATATTTTAAATTAGAGTCTAAATACAGCACTGAATCACTTTTGTGCTTCGCCTATAACATATCACAGCAAAGTGAAAGCAATTTCTGTTGGAATCTATGAGGCTGAATTGAAGAGTTTTGGTGTAAATGGGCAGGGTAAGATACGAAGATTTATCTTCACTTATCTTCACTTTGTTTCAAGGGATGTCAGAAGAGAAAGCTAAAAAGAATGTTTTCCACATACTCTATACTGAAAAAGTATTATTGTTTTGGGTCCTCCCTCAGTAAGTAGAATAACTGTACTTTTTGGACAGCATTAATAACAATGCAGTAAGTATACGATTATAGTTATTTCACCATGAGATCTTTAATTAATTTTATTCTTTAAATGATGGCATAGGAAAGTGCCTTCTTTGACATTACATGTAAGAGCTGCTGTTATAACCCATCCCATGGTATTCATTCCTATCAATCGGAATTTATCACTTTTGTGGTCAGGTTGCAGTTAAGGTATCACAAGAGCACTCCTCACCTGCTCCAGTCCAAAGTCAGTCATCTTGGGTTCTGTGGTTTGAATTCACTTGAGCTACACCAGCTTACTCTCTTTTTTGGGGAATGCTTATATGTTCCTTTCCATCGGATCGATCATACAGCCACTAACAAGAAACAAAATGRTGACAGTGCCTTAAACTGTCATAGCTGGTTTTAAGTTGTCCATCTGAACCCAAGAATGTGCTGCAATCTACAGTGAACCCACTTGTGCATGTCTCCAGCTGTTTGCAGTTTCAGAGGGGACCAGCAGTTGGACACTGAGGGATTAAAGGAGAGAGAGAGACCAGTGCCTGAGAAGCAGCATCAGTTCCTCAGGGGTTAAGAGCCTTTAGTCAGAAATGGGATCCAGAACAAGCCAACAACGGAARATGCATATCAATAGTTAAAGTCAAATCCTCACAAGTGCTCAAATAGCCATCCTGTTGCATCCCCCCAGCTAATGGGTGAGTGAATGCACACCCCTCTCACTGCCATTCTCTGAGAGTTTTAAAATTCTGGATTAGATTGCTTCTAATTTTGTTCTAATTACTTATGAGTTTGCCAGAGTAAGGTTTATATGACAAGATGATGGTTTGTCAATAGTGTATTAAAGTTTTATATCTTTTTGCCATTAAAGTAAACCTTTCTAAGCTGTTGTGATGAATAGGGAATATTATATATATTCTGCAATTTTGTATTTTGTTCAACATGGTACCTTTTGGCATGACACTGCAGACGATGTGCAATGATGTGTACATAAGTGAGAGATTTTCTGTAGTCTCTGAAGCATATTTGGAAAGTTGTATTTGAAGATTAGCTTATTAATGTTGTGTTTCAGGGACATGTAGGTAATTACTTTTACAGCTATAGATGGGTGATGCTGTCTTGTGAATGCAAAATGGGTTTCTTCACTCTGGCTGAATCAGCTCTTTGTGGTTTTCAATGATACTAAGCAGTGACTTACAAACGTGCCAGTGATGGGCAGGTTTTGCATTCACTGTTCCTCTGTAAAAGCCCAGGTCTTTTTCCCCAGTGCTTACAGGAAGAATTCTGCAGGSCAACTGATAAGGCTCCCTCCTGTGCAGGTAGATGCAATGTAATGAAATTGGATGTGTGTGCTGGGCTTTGTAAATAAAATGAGATTGACCCCAGCCATTATCTCATTTATCTCATTTACATTGTAAAATCAGTATCTACACTATTGATTACAGCATAATTAGTTAATTATGAACAGGAAAATACAGAGTTATGTAGGGCTTGAGCACAGCCAGCTGTACTGCTAGAAAACTAATAAAAACAATCCAAGGGCATGAGCAGATGGAGATCACTTTATTAAAGAACAAAGCAGACATATTTCAGATATGGAAATGGCCTAATCAAGCGTTCTTGCTGTGAAGATGTAGCTGACCTGCATTCTATATTTTCATAAGTGAAAAATGTTTTCTTTATTATTTTTTAATTTATTAACCTAACACCTTCACAATTCACCTCTCTTCTTCACACCCCATTTTCTCAGTATATAGTGGGCATATATCTATCCTCATTAATTGCTGGAATGAGGAACACAGCAATTTCTAATTTTGATGCATAAAGTAATTTCAGGCTTGTTAAAACATTGATTGTAAGCAATTACCTGTCAGTTAGGGGTAATTTAGGAGGTTAGGTTAGCTTATCTTTGTGTGGAGCTGTGTTTTTATTTTCACAAAGTTTTCGGTACACCTGCTAGCTAGGCCACTGGAGATGTCTGTGCACTTAATTGCATTCGTTATACCAAAAAAAGTTATCCACAAATAATAACAAGGTAAAATGTTTGCTAGTTTAAGGACTGTTTTGAAGTTGTGACCTTGAATCCACAAGGGTAAAAATTTTAACTGAATCTTTAAAATGGAGGAAGTGGTTTCTTTCCCTTTCCTCCCCAGCCCAATAGTTTAACTTGTACTGTTAAGCCATCTTCAGGATGGAAGTGGATGATATTTGTAAATGACAGTGCCGTGTGGCTCCTTTGCTCTGTAAACATCCATATTGTGATTGATAATGTGAGTGCATTTACTGAAAGTCTGCGAAACTGTTGGCATGACACCTTTTGTGACCCAACAATTTCATTCTGTAATTAAGTTGAAAGTACTCCTTATTTTGTGTCACTTTCTTATTTTCTGAATCTGACAGTGGATTTTCTATCATTTTATGTTGCTAGACAAGAGAACACAAGTAATAGTATACACTTGAGGGCTTAATCTCATTTTACTAGTGCCATTTTAACCTAGGTATAAGGTTTTCTTTTGGAATTAGGAATTAAGAATGCCGGTTTTGGTTTCTGTACTGTGATGTGTGTAAGCCTCACATTTTGTCCCAATTCAGTCTCAGCAGACAGGAGAGTTGCCGGACAGCTAGGACATCATCTTTAACCAAGGTCCAATGTGTAGTCATGCATTTTCCTAGTGTCATGCTCTGGGAACTTCAGAATCTGTGGTATTGTGTTCCACAATACAGAATTTGTATTCAAATAAACAGCTGTATGAAGGAGGGGTTTCCAAATATTTGGTATAGTCTCATTTTTATTGTCATGCAGCTTTTTATGTCCTGATACAGGAAAATATGGTTTTGTTATTTACATCTTCTCAGCTGTGCAGATGCAGATAGAAGCTATTAGTATCTGAAAACTTTCACAGATATTTTTAACTCATTCTAGGAAAATACAATTTTTCTTCTGCCAAACTAAACAGCTTTGAAGTGATACAAATTAATGACAATAAATATTAAAAACATTCAGCTTTAGAATGGCGCCTCCAGATCTGTATTTAATTTCATAATGTTCTGGTTATTTTAACTCAGCCTTGCTAACTCGCTCAGCGTAGTTCTGAAATGTGTATGAAGGTGCAGTCAGGAAATACCACATTATAGATACAAAATGGAGAACATGTAGGAAGAGATGGCAAAGAGTAATTCTAAAGGGGAAACGTTTTCTTTTGAATGTATAAACACTTGCTTTTATAGATAATCACTTCAGAAAAAATCTAAATTAATACTGATTTTAGGATTAGGCTCTGAAAATACACTAAATTAGTCAGAAATAGTGTGATGCTTTATTTTGTGTTACTTAGAGGATCCCAAACAGTTTACAAGAAGGGAGTTCTGATAAGCACTGCTCAAATACAAGCACTTAGGTAAGGTTCTAGATATAGAAATAGGTTAGTAAAAATATATTCCTTTACAGGTGAGAACATTGAGGCTCAAAGGAGGCTTAATCTTTTGCTGAAGGTCACTTACGCTGTTGGAATGTAGGAGTGTAACCTATCTCATCTCCCACTCTCAACCTTTTTATTATTTTAATATGCCTTTCGCAAGAAATAAAACTGCATATATTCCTAATTGTAAGTAATATATTTCTACATTAGAACTTTTGTGTCTTTAGTAACTGAGAATGGTTTCCTTTTTTAAGTGTTTTCTTTGTCCTAGAATTAGATTGAGTTATTATTAAACAATCCTAAGGATATAGATTGTAATATGGTATATCCCTTTTTTAAAAAATACCAAAACCATGTCAGTCCAGTGTTGCACRCTGTTGATAGGTAGATTTTAATTTAATTTCTTTTAATTTCTACTTAGCAGAAGACAGTGCATGCAATATCCTTACCAGTGCTCATGTCTTACATAGAACTGCTAAAACCAGAAGGCTTCCCTAGCAAGCACAGCCTTGACAGCAAGGACAAAAGTATTTACTTTGGTTAAACAATCACAATCAGAAAATGGTTATTTCTTTTTATTTGGAGACTAATCCTTGGAGAAAAGTCACATGAACATTTTCTTCTGTTAATACAGCAGTATGTTCTGTTAGTTGAATCCTCTTTCTGTGATGCACTGTCTGTTCCGTTGATAAATTATATCCCTCTGTCTGTGATCTGATGATGCCTGTGCCATGCTATTATTGCAATTTTTGGAGATTTTTGTGTTTGCATGTTTTGTAGAGGAGAAAATGAGTGGCCAGGGAAGCAAAGAAAGAAAGTGTAGGGGATTTTGTAGGAAATTTGATTTTTAAACATTTATTCTATTTCCTATTTTGAGATCATTTATATTGGCTTTAATTCAGAGTTTAAGGGCATTTAATGAAGAGAATATTGCAAAGTAAATTTGAAAAAAGCTTTCATACAAGAGAATACAGGGTGGTATGCAAATAAAGTGAAGTTCAGTAGGATATATGAAAATCTATTATTTGCTTTTAAAAATCTCTTTCTCATTTTAGGCATATTATTGTACTGATTTAAAAATACTTTCACGAAGCACTTGTTATACTGTAGCATTTCTGCAATGCTGATACATTAAGAATGAGTGAACAGGAGCTATGTTATGTGTTTTGAGCTTTTATGTGGACCGTACATAGTACAAAACACTAATGAAAGTTTTATTAAAAAAAGAACAAAAATTGTTGTGTGTACAGAGGTCAGTTTTATAAGTGAAAGATCACAGTGAAATCCTTTTAAATTAACACCCCTTTCCAGAAAATTCAAAGTGAATTAGAAAATATTTTGTGCATTTATTTATCAACCCCATAGTCCTAGTGTAAAAAATATAATTCATAGCTGTAAATTAAACTTGAGTTGCTGGATAAGTGAGAAAACATTTCAGAGTTTGCCTTGAAAAAGTAGATGTGTAAAATGGTGTCTTAAAACTATGAAAAATCAATATTGTCACTGTCTAAAAAAACCCACAAATGTCTGAAAATAAATGACATTGAATGACACTSAAATATCTAAAAAATTGAGCTGGTTATACATTTTTTCTTTGATTTGCAAGTCTCTTAAATAATGTCATTTATCTGAGATGATGACAAAGGTAATGTATGAGTGTCTGCATCAGGATATTCCAAATTAGGCAGGACTACTTGAAGTGTTTGTGTTTGAAAATACCCCTGATAGAAAATGGATTTTCTGTATCATGATAATGGATCAKGAAATTTTGTGCTGAGAATCACAGGGTAGCTCAAGCTAAAATAGTATGGAAGTACCATTTATATAGATATAGATATTTTTTTTTTCTGTTGCAGGTGTGATGAATGCAGGCTTTGCTACCATTTTGGCTGTCTAGACCCTCCCTTGAAAAAGTCTCCTAAACAGACTGGCTATGGATGGATTTGTCAGGAATGTGACTCTACATCCTCCAAAGTAAGTTAATTCATCCTGTGAAATAGTTGAAGTATTCTGGTTTTAGCAGTCTTAGTGTCTGAAGTTTTTGTTGAAATGCTATAYGTAGGTCTGCTCTGAAAAACAGTAGAAGGTCGTAAAATAATGATTTCAGATTCTCTGTAAAACAGGTAAAAACCAGAATGTATACAAAATGGAAATATTCTTTACCAATAAAGAGAATTTTATTATCCCAGTTAGATGTTTTCTTTCACATTATGTTCTCTCTCAGAAAGGAGTGAGTATGGATGCTATATCAGGATCAGTAACATTATTAACAAATGAAAGTATTTCAGGAGTAGTACAGAATACAAACCTCTAAGGACAAAGATAGAAGATACATGTTTTTCTAAATAAATGAATTGAATTACTAACCGTTTTTTTTCACTGGAAAATCATACGGAGGTTGTTAATACTTAATATTGGTTGGTATGCCTTGATCAAATACAACATTTTAAAACTAGAACTAAATTTTTGACATGGATTAACTCTCTTTAATAATATTGACAATAATAGTATGCTTCTGTAGTACCAACGTTTCAAAAATAAAGATTTTTATACTTTCTTTGTCTGCACAGAAGCTTCTTTAGTACTAGCATTCTTTTCTGTCATCACCGTAACCTCTGAAGAGACACTTTCCAATTGATTTTCAAAATAAGATTTATAAATGCATCTGATACCTCAGTGTTAAAATAACAAAGCATTTTAAAAGTCTTTAAAATTTTACAGGCTATTCTGCCACTTTCTTTGTATTTCGCAGAATTTTTTAACTAKTAAGGAAGTGAGTCAGTATTTGGATACACAGGGACACAGCTATGCAGAGATGCTGTCGTAAGTTACCTGTTAGCATACTTGGATACTTAAACTCTTTCATGATGTTACTTTTAAGAATAGAAGATACAAAATGTTCAGAGAGAGGTGTAKTTTTTTGGCCTGCTAGTGTCCCTTTCCAACTGGAAAAATGTGGTATTCTGTTTCACCGAAGGGGGTGAATCAAATTGTTCTTCTGTAAAGAGATATGAAGACAGACGTCGGAAATGAGCTGTCCACTACATTTTGGACATGAAGCAATCTTTCTTGAATGCCTCTTATGTGCAGCGGACATTCCAAGAGTGAATTAAAGTTGTTATTGAATTTCTGTCACCTGCTTAAGCTAAAAGGGGTTCTTGATAACGTTAGTTAAGATCTTCGGTCTCCTGTTTTCTTGGCTGCTTCTGAGTAAACAAAAAAAACCCAGTGTTTGTAATTTCTAAATGTGTTTTCCAGGAGATTAGCACACTATGTACCAGATGAAATTTTACAAATACTTTATCATGTAAATTAAGTATGATTGACTTCACTTAGCACAGGGCGTGTGTTAGTTTTAAGGTGCATGTTGAAAAATACAATGTTCTGAAGAGTAAACAAAGTTTATTGTTAGAATGATGATATATATATTGTGTTATCTTACTGATTATTACAAATTAAAAAAATGCTTGTTATTGTGTCTAATTTTCTTTTTCATTCATAGAGATTTTTAATGAGTAAATTTAAATAAGTCTTTTACACTTTCAAGCACAGGCAATTTGAATTGTATGAGTGAAAATGTAAYGAATCTGAAAGATAGTGAAAAATTGTCTTATGGGGACTCCTTGTGGTTTTGCGTAGTCACTTTCCCATAGCTTTTCCACAGAGCTGTGCAGAGAAGTTTCTCTGAAAAAGCCATATTGCTCTTTATGTTACAAAAGTTTTATTACGTAGCTTTTTTTTGTTTTATTCTATACTGCATAACAAATTCAAACAACATGGTGTTGAGTTAAATTCCTTACAGACCTTCCTTAATGTGAACGTATTATTTAAAGGATTAGGGCTTTGTTTATGTACTTAATCATTTTCAAATTCAATATTCTGTATGGCTTTAGGATTGTGTGTTATATACCCACGATTTTGCACAGCTTTTCACAGCCAGGAGGAACTGATATGATAAAAGCTTTTTCTACCCCTCACTAGAGGGGGTAGTCTCTCAAATGTGTACTTTAGAGCTCGGAAGAGGAAAACCGTAGAGAATGTTGCATTGTTCCCTGCACTCTGCCTGACCCATGGATGAATTGCAAGCGTGAGCTACCAGCAATTTCAATCTCTCAGTCACTCACTAAATCCGATTTTTGGCGTGTCACAGTGAAGTTTCTTGCACGGATTATGGCAGCAAAATGGGATTGAATTGCCAGCTTTGGCCAAGGAGACTGTAGTTTACTTTTCATTGCTTCAACTTCGTTCATCTGTTTCGATCCAATTTAAATCACTGTTATAGTATACATTTTAAAATTCCCCAACAATATCTTCAGTAGCAGTACTGGGCCTTGAAAACAGTTGGTAGGTAAATTACACTATTTCAGTGACAAGAGAGATTATAGTGCATAGCATATAATGGTTCAGTTAGTTTTTATTTCTAATTATGAATTTCAGTTTTAGATGTTCAGGAAAAGTTGCATACTGCTGACAACAAAGAATGTGATTTTATTTTCAGATTTTGCTAGACACTTGTGGGTGTCAGCAGTACAAGGGATGTAATTTAGCGGTAATAAATATATGCTTTAAATTGTTATCTATCTATCACAAGTGTTGGACATGCTGCTTCCATTTTGCTCATACTAGTCACAGGACTCTCCAGCAATTGTGTCAGTTTTTCCACCAGTATAACATATTCCCATATTACCCTGCCTGTCAAATAATAGACAGACAGTGACTTTGCTGTGGGGCATGAGGGCAACAGCTTCTCTGCTGGTAATACTCACTGTCACTTTTATGGAATGGGTGATGCTCACTACTAAGGTCTGACAAGCTCTCTCATCTCAAAAACATTGTAGATTTTGTTACATCACATGAAAGCTGAAGTAAACCTATAAGCTCTCCATTTCTATAACATTATCTAGCTACCCTGCGAAAGGATTACAGTGCACTTTCTGGATTGCCAAACAGCACTCTAAATCATAAATTTGCTGATAGTTTCAATTAGTGATATTCAGAACCTTATTTTAGTTGAATTTAATAAAAATGAAATAAATAAAATATAAACCAAATTATTCAATATTATGATGTGGTAATATTCAGTAGGAATAAATGTGGCCTGTCCATTTGTTCATTACGTGCGATAAAGGTCTCATTATGAGGTCTCCTTATTATTAAATGTGGATTCCTTTCTATTGCCTTCCATTTAAAAGGTGCTGTTTAAAGTATCTCCTCCAATTTAAAAATTTTGCAAAGGACCAAGGCAGCAAAGAGTTTAAACATATATCATGGTGGTTACAATGACCGTGCTAGTTAGGTTTCTATCTGCTCATCTTTGCGTACAACCTATTTTGCGTTTTGCTGCAGAGTGTACGTGTCAGGTCATTGTTTGAGTGCTGCAGAATCAGCTGCCTTGTCTCTAGACTTCTGTTTAGCTTGCTTTTATTTCATCTTTTTACTGTATTGCATTTTTTCAGTGGAAATAAATTGTCAGTATATATGCGTAGAATTCTCATCTAAACCCCTCAGGAAATATTTTCTGGAACTACAAATACATGATACACCAACCCTGGCAAGTAATATTTTTTTGTATACTTTTCATGTTGGAAAGCCATCATGGATAATTTTACTTATTAGGCATTAGCCACTATTTCACATGGTGAATAAGCAAATGTAATTGGACACTGTAATATTAAAATATTGAATATAATGTTTGAAATAATATTTTAAATTAAAAATAATTTTTAAAATGTACAATTTATTTCAAAGCTCTTAATTTGGTCAGATAAAAAGAAAAAAAAGTGAGCAATTCTATTTAATTCCTGTAGTCTGTGGAATTTTATTCTAGTAGAAAATAAAGTGGGTGGTTAAGAAGGCCTATGAGGAKTGTAGAAGTTACTCATGAGTTGTGCAGGTGACAATCTCATTATGGTTTATCTAATATAATTTTCTTCACTATGCCTTTTTTCAAACTCAGAAAGCATTTCCTCACACATACGTCGWTTCACACAAGTGTATTAAAAAATAAACAATGAAACCAAAAAGTCCTGATGTCAAGCTCTCAAAATTTAGGAAATATCAAAATTAAGGTGGCATGAAGCGCTTTAAGCCCTTTTGTGGCTATGCGTGAATTTGCAGCGTTTAATCACTACATGCTGTGATTTTTTTGTTTGTTTGTTTGTTTGTTTTTTATAGGACCTGCCGTCTCTTGATTTAGCTGTCGGGGGTCGCTAAAAGGGAGTAATTTGGTTGAGTATTAGAAGATACCGTCTTTAGGTTTTGCTAGGCATTAAAACTGAAGCAATGATTTCAGGAACAGAAAAAAAGGAATCTTAACCTTATGTTTGAAGTAGTTGTGACCAGAAAATTGAATTTTACCTTTGTCTCACCCCAGAGCTCCTGTGAATGCTAGACAAATTAAAATTTTCAAATGTCTAGTAATTTTTTCTCCTTGTTTGCTGTTGCCCTGCTTGGATCCCTTGGCCCAACATGCAAAAATGCTGAATTCTCAGAGCTGCGGTGGGTGATAGTGTAAGCTGTGTTCTGAAAGTACTAAGTCTCCATAATGATGTGGTCTGGGCTATTGCAAATTGAGTAGCTAATTTAATAGAAGTTTTAATTCTTACTCTCCCTGTGTCTTGGCTTCCGTTTTGCAAAATGTCGATACTGCTCCCTTGTTTTAGACATTTTCCTTAGATTTGGATGAATTGTTCTCTGGAGCTACCTTTTCCTGTCCACTGACTATAGGAGGGAGCCACAACGGTTAGTTTAGATTAGCAAGGGTTATAGTTTAGGTGGGATTCTCCTTGCTTGAGTACAGAGAGAAGATGATTGAATCAGCGTTGCATGGACAGACTTTATCTGGGCATTTACAAAACGTTCGGAACAACACATTTTCAATATAGCCAGTATCTTTAACATTTTATATATAAAATRCAAACCTATTTGAATATAATATATGAGGTTGGCACACAGTGGTAGTATATATGCATGCTTAATCATGTCTTAAATATGTTTTATAGTGCTTTTGTGTGTATCATTCAATATAATGTGATTTTAAGTAGTTACGTTTAAAATACATCTTTCCAGAAATAAACCAAAAATCTCCTTATCTGTAAAGGTCTTTTGTATTAATTCAAACTTGTCTTGGTTGCATATTCTGACAAAGGTTGACTGCAATGCTTTTAAAGATACTGTGACCCTAATTTAGTCACCTTACATCAGAGAGACTGTTGCATCAGAGCACCTTCTTTTGAGGGCACAACATACAAGCAAATGTACTGCCACCATGCAAACAGCATTGCAGCTGAAAAATGATAAAAGAGTACTGCTAGTAATTCTGCTTGCTGATACAAGCAGAACATAATATAATGGAAAAAAGTTCCATTTTTATGCAACATCTTTCAGCCAGAAGTTAAGAGTATTTCCAAGTGGTTTACAGAATAACAAATTGCATAGTGTAATTCACTGACTGCATTTGTAAAGGTAGAATCTGTGTTCACTTTTACTAGGTGTGGATATTGTGATCTATTTTATTATATGGTCATCAAGAATGATAGCGTTAAACATTTCTCTGTGTATTCATGTATTTTAAAGTTGGTTGAAGAGAGTTGAATTACGCTACATAAATCAGATTAGGACTTTGGTTTCTTGTGTGACATGGAACAAAAGATGTTTTTTATATAGGAGCTGGAAAATATGTGGTTATTTTGAAATCACTGTTGTCTTCCTAGGTTTTTGAGGAGCAGTCAAACATTGGCACTGGAATGTTTTCCTTAAAATTAAACAAGAGAAAATTATCCGAATCTGTAAGGCTGTGTGAAGATTTAACACAAGTCCTTACACTACTTAATGCCCTGTTTTAACAACTTCAGTAATGCCAAACCTTGGCACAGACATGAATTTCACTATCAAGATAGTCCAAAAAAAAGGGTGAAATTGCAGTGTACAGTAATTCTTATCAGTTGGCTGAAATATTGCCAACTGTGTTTTAATATTTGCTCCCCAGGCTTCATATTTTAAAAAAATGAGTTGGCGCAGCCTCTCTTATCTTCTGGCAAACAGGTATAATAGATCTATGTAATGAATAATTTATACCATAAAATGTTCCAAAAATAATCAGCCTTGACATTAACTTAAGATGGGACTTGATTTATGAATAGTGGATAAGCTCAGTGTAAAGTTAGTTGTTATTAAATCCCCAAATTAATCCAAATAATCAGATACACTTAGTTGGCAGAAGAACATTCTCATAGTGTAAGTGGGAAGCTTAGGTTTTAATGAAAAAAAAGGTTGAGCACTGTAAAATATTTCTGGAACGGATGCTTATTTTAAATATTTCAATTCTTCTCCACATCAAAATCAATTCTACCAGTTCCAGTACCCCATGTTACTGACTGTCAGATCCCCATCGTCACTAATGCTTGTACTTCTTCTTAGGTGCAGCTTAACTGTATCAAAACACTATAGTAAAAAATGGGCAATACAGTACAGCATTGTCTTTCCCATAACCTTGTCTGAACAAGTCTCTTTTGGACTGGTTACGCAGATGATTGTACATCTAATACCAGCCAGAAGTTTAAAGAAATTGGAGTATGGGGATCTTTCTCTTAATGAGGTATAGTTGTTCTAAATGCAAAAACAGATTTCTGATTTTGAAGCATAACACTGGGATAGATCAAAGAGTATTAATTAAAATGTTTAAAAAAATGAAGTACCAATTAGGAGTGCAAAGTGAAATACGTAATTTTTTCTTGCGTTAAACTTTGTCAAAAACCAACAGTTATAATAAACTTGGTAAGAGTCTGTTTCCCCAGTGGTATATTCTTAGAAAATTAAGATTTAAACTATGCACAGCAGTTTTAAATTAGTATTTTTGTCAAAAAAGCTTCATGTTAATGGTACTTGCTCCAAAAATTGTTTGGTTTCCAAGATTCATTTTCTTTTTCCCCATATTTTTTCTTTTCCAGGAGACTGAAGAAATCACTTGCTGCTTAACTTCATTCACTCTTTTTCATACAGGAGACTGAAGAAATCACTTGCTGCTTAACTTCATTCACTCTTTTTCATAAACAATCCAACAATGCAGAATTTTTTCCAAAGCTGAAACTTTGCACACTGTTATAAGTTCTTTTTCTTAATGGCAGCGCAGTAGTATCATTTAATGTCTTCCATAAAGCTGAATATTTTATGACAAAAGCAGGAGGAAAAAATGTTTTGAATACTACTGAAAAGAGTGATTCATTCTGATATCATTATACACACATATCTTATACTACCTTTAAAATGAGGCAAATTATTCTTTCAAGAGGCTTTATGAGTGTCTCACAAATCAAATTATTACTGAGGTAGTCCTGCTTTTCTTAAGTTGTCTTGACAGTTTTGCTTTTTTGCGACTGAGAATRTGTGACTGAAGTAAAAACAAACAAGGATGGCTGAAATTAGAAACAAGCTTGGTCATTAATTATCACTTYGCTTAAAATACACAGCCATGTTTAATTTCCATGGGAACATTTAAGAGGTACCTGATTAGTAAAGTACTAGACTTAAAAAAATTTAAATCACAAACACAGCATAGTGATTATACATTTTTTAATGCACCTAATCTGAATATACACAATCTAGTATTTCAAYGACTAAACCTCTAGTTTAGATGGGGTTTAGATAGAATAACTATTACCTACTCTAAGGTAGTGGTTAAGGAAGTAAAATCTCTTCGTGGGCAGCTGTGAGAAACGCCACTGCTACTCCTTACCTTCTTCAGGTTATGCTTCTAACAAAATCAGCTTACAATTACGGTTTATCTGGGAAATGGCACTTCTACTGAATTATGACTTACACTTCCTAAGCCATGACAAAATGAATTTACAGCCTACATTGCCCGCTACTGTAGTGCTGAGTGGCAAGTAATCTCTGCTGGGACCTGTCTGCGATTGGGAAAAATCCAAAAAGCAGCTAGCATCGTGTTTGAAGTAAAGCCACTAAACCTGGGTTTATGCTAACACAGCGTGAGAGAATAAAAAATGAGAGCACTTTTTCAGCCCTGAGCAGCACCCCGAAACAGGAAAATTTTATACCTCCTTTTTGGTATGCAGCTATGCATACTCTCAAATGATGTGAGAAGGCTGATAGAGGACTAGTGTCTAGGAAGGACAGGGGGAATGCTTGCTCCTTAAAGAACTGGAGGCTTTCTCTTTCTTGCTTTTGAAAATGAATTTCTAGATATTTACAATAGTGAGCAGCATTGTGACAGTGGATTTTACATACTGAAGATGCTATACTGAAATGTAAAAGACAYGGAGATAGTAGTTTTAAGCCAAGTCTTCTCAGTTTTAAATTCCTTTTTAAGTGAAGTGGCAAAAGGAAGACACACGCGTGTGAAAGTCACCAAATTGTAGCTGCCAAAGCATCATATTTTGCACCACTGATACACATTCAGATCTACTTCATTAATCCAGTTGTCTTCCTACTTCTAGAGTTCCTAAAATAATGACCCTTTTGAGTATTGATAATTAGGGGCTTCATGCTGACAGTGGAGTCATAAACAAATTTACCAATAAATTGCAATTGACCATTACTACTTTCTATTAACAACTCTATTGGAAATTTTGTTTGTTATTTACTTAATTAGTAGAACACATGTTGATTTTGAAAGCGTCTGAAAAAAGTGTGAATTAAAAGCTTGTAACTGACTTTTGAATTTTTTAACCTTTGGAGCCTTGATTAAATTCTTGGATTAGATGATATAAGCTGCCAGGAGGGCAGTATTAAAAAACATATCCATTGTGCATAATCTTTTCTAATTTGAATATTCATGAAGAATTGAAGACTTAACAGAAAATAGCAAAAGGTATGTGCTTTGCAGTGACATAAACAAAGGGAATCCGGAGAGGTGCAAAGGTATATCTGGAGTCTGGTGGCATCCCATTCCACTCTAATTTTGCAAAGGAGTGTTCTGTTGCTACCGAATTCCTGAGATAGTTTTTTTTACCTAGAAATATATTTCTTGCTTTATGTTTTATATAGAACTAGAAGGTGTGTAATTAGAGAATAATTACATATCTTAATTCCTCACTAGTCCAACTTTATTACCCTGCAAATTGTCTTAGCACATCACCTGTGATCATATTCTATATGACGGAAGAAGAATTAGATCTTTAATTGTTAGTCTCTGGATAAGATCTGAACACATTATCATAGTTGCCTAATTACCTGCTCATGTTTACTCTCAAGGTTGATTCTATTTTAAAGTCTTTCAAAGGAATGCAGCCATATATGTCACTTTAAGTAATGTGTCACTCATCAGTATAAATTCCTAAGGCTGCCTGGGCAAAATCTAATCATATTGAACCAGGAGAGAGAAAGGAGAGGGGGGAAGAAACCAAAAAAGTGCCATTTTATGAAGTGCTAAGTAAGTAATGAATTTCAGCAGAGTCTTCGTGTTAGATAGTGGTAGTGAGGTTTAGTCACCATTCTCAAATAGATACTCTCTTAGTGCCAGCCACATTTAATCACATTTTGCAGAAGACAGCTGGGCATTGCCCATTTGTGCTGTGTCAGCCACTTTCTCTGCAAAGGAGTGTCTCATCGCTTGGATTTTAGCATTCTGTAGCAGAAAAGTTCCCTCTTCTTAAAATTGGCTCAGCAAATAGCTTGTGTGGGAATATAATAACTGTAAGAGGGTTACAATCAGCTCTACCAAGAAAAAGCACAAATATTATGTGGAATTTTAAGATGGCTTTTGAAAAGATTTTCACAAAACCTTTAAAATGTATAGTGCATTGTTAAATTCTGGTAGCAATTAAGTTTATCTTAGATTTTTTAGTAAATGTGTTGAAAATTATTACCTGGTTCAGTGGTTTGAAACACCTTTGGGCATGTTTGAAAAGTCTTAAGAGTATTTCAGCTGCGTCAAACAGTACCAAAAGATTTCATATGTGGAAAACCTTGGAATCTGTAGATATTAAGATTTCTTCTAGCTACTAATCTCATAAAGACTGAAGGGCAGATGGTATCCTTTCAGATGTGGTATAAATAGCCAAAGAAAAGAAGTGTCAAAAAGGAAATAGCAAGATAACCCAGTATTTATGGAAGGTACACACAAGTGTACTTAGAGTGGGTTAATCACATCACATATTTATTTTTGGAAATAGAAGGGCGTCAGCAGATTGATACAGTCACTGACATAATGAATATTAAATGTGTAAGCAGTCCTGTGCAATAAAGAAGGATACATATCATGTACTAATATTTGCAAGTAGATTGTGTATTAAATGAATATGCAGTTTCTCCTACCATTTTCTTCTGGTGCATAATATTTCCACTGCTTGTTTAGGTTTTAAGTACTGCAGAATGCAGAGGAACTTCAGAGCAAAATGATATTCTAAATACTTTTTTTTTTTAATTGCTGGTGGTAAGGATCTTTCTGAAAGTTATTATAAGAAGTCTGTACTCATATAAGGATAGCTTCAAGAATCTTACATTTAAAATGTAATTATGAGAAAATACAAAACGTTTGAGATTTGGGAGATGTGATTTATTCTGTTATTAATTCTCTCACTAGAATGACCTATAGACCTATTGTTGTTCATGTGCTTTCTGGGTACAGCATAGACAGAGACTGAAAAGCGCCTGATGTAAAATATTCAGAAGACAATTTGTACCCTTTCTCAGGAACCCTGGTTAATATACAGTGAATCATTTTACCCACTGACTCCTTCTTCCATGCAAAGTGACCTGCTTCAGCTAGAGAATAGTAAGATGGCGTAAGCAATCCCTTGGGAAATACGATTTTGAACCCTTTTAAGAGAGGAAGAGGGAAGTGAACCAGGATCTTCCCTATGATGGTTGAATGCGTTCACCAATTAATTTAGGGCAGCARTCAAACCATCATCTAAAAGTACAGCTTAAGCGTGTCTGTCTCTCTTTTTTTCTCTTTTTTTTTAATTTGGAAAAAAAAAAAAAAAAGAGGGAGGTGGAATTGTTAGACCCCAGAGAGCTTTCAGTGTGGAGGAAGGGAACTGTTGATAATCCAGAGTAACACTACTGAATTCTGAATAAAGCTGGTATTTAAAATACCCTGTTATTTTCAACATTTCCTATTAATTAGCTTAAATGGTTCTACATTCTGGTATGCTCATTTTCATGGACCTTAATCTGCGGTATCTTAGTTTGTATTTATCTTAGCATTTTGGGATTGGGAATGCATTTTTGAAAGGAATTGCCCAGTTGCCACCAATTGCTACGCTTTGGTTCACATTATGGACTGGTCTCAAGAGTGTGCAAGCCAGATTCCTGTGAAGGGACACTAAAGCTGAGGATGTGTTCTGGCTGCTAATGGGCATGCCATCTCTGTGACCAGACTAGTCACATCTTTGAAACAAGGATAGCACGTCTGGCTGATCTCGGCACCAACTGCTTTGCCGTACAGAGCTGTTCCTGTCGCACCACAATAGTTACTGGTATGACTGACTATTAAAACCACTCTGATGTTTGCTGTATCAAAGGTATGTTTGTGTTTTAGTTTCATTGACTACAAGAGTTAGTTCATTCCTATTTTGATAAGAGAATTTGTGGAATTCACAYATCAGTAGTCTCAAGGTCGAAAGCCTAAGAATTAATGCATGGATATATACTGCTAGGGTATTAAATTTTATCATTTGTATGTTTGTATAAGCAGCATATGCATATGCTTTTTACTGAAAGAATCTGGTCTACAATGTTATTAAACAGCTATATTTAAGAGTAAGGGACTTGGTGTGGGTTTTCTACTACAGATGAGAAACATAAAAAGGAATTTTGTCTGGTAGGTGTAATCTTTAAAAAAACAAAAACCACATGGAAAATATTCATGCCTCCTAAAACAAGGCAGTAAAGTTGACATTTCGAGTGAATTTAGCCTCATTATTCTATGTATCATTTACAGTGTTCTTAATTAGGGAAGAATGAGGGATTTCCAGGCCTTTCTGAGGATGCTTTGAAACAGCGGCACTAGTTGTGACCTTTCAGTTCCTGTGGGCTCAGCAAAAGATGGCTGATTAATGTCACTTCTTAACTGTGTCAACTGGGCTGTTCATTCCCTTTTTAGTAAACAGCCGTTGTCAATGTAGCTCAGTTTGACAGAATAAAATATCCTTGTGTTTTAGCTGGCTACTTTGTATTAATAAGAGTATGYATCTCTATTTAGTAGTATAAAGTTATATGGAAATTTTCTTTAATTATTCTAGTGACTAGCATGAATGAGTAAGTCAGGGGCACCACAAAACAGTGTTCTTAACACTTGTTTGAAGCTTCTTAAAGGATGTCCAAGAGATTTTTTAATTTGGCACATTGAGGTGTTAGAGAGGTCTGAAAAGGAGGATATAGGAAACATTTTTATAGAAACCTTTTCTATAGATAGATTCATTCTGTTAAAATATTTTTATAGCCTTGAATTAATGTTTTATTTTTCTGCTTTATCAGTTGAACTTAAATTATGGTACTTTTTAAGAAGAGAGAGAGGGAGAGAAAGAGAGAGAGAGAGGAAAGCAGGGTGGGAAAAAATAATGGGACTGCAAGAAGCGCCCTTGGCACAGAAGGGGAAATGTGAGCACGCACGCATTCATAAGAATGAGAAAATTCCACTTGGAGAAATACACAGAAACCCTTATAGGGGAGAATGGGGTGAATTAAGAAACAGGGCCGTGGCAAAGGGGAAAGAAGGATGTGGAGGGCACACACAGAGCCTTCGCCCAGAGCAGGGTAAAGTGTTTACAGAAAACCTCTGAAGCACAGGCAGATAAGTGGGTGCCATACAGGGAAAGTTTAGGGAGCTATAAAACTTGCCTAATAAACTTAGACTGCAAAAAATGATGTATTGTGCAATCCCTTTCTTTATTTCATCTTATTGCTGGAAAAAAATTCTGGAAGTAAGGAGAGATGAAAACCAGTCTTGATTTAATAAGTAGCCTTTGACGATTTTGTGATGCTTTTRGTGATCACACATTTTAATATTATTCTGTTTTGCATTATGTTGGGAAAATCTGGACTTCAAGGAGTTGAAAAGCAAGAATCAGTGCTGATGAAGATGTAAGGAGCTAAATAAATATCACTTAAAGAACTTCTCAAAGGGGGAAAAAAACAACCCTATGAATGTGCTGACCCTGTCTTGAGAATTAAGTTAGATGGTACAATTTAAAGCTTTGTTCCAACATCTGACAGACATACTCTGCATGCTGATGCATAATATCTGAAGACTCTGTGCTTGAAAGAAAGCCTTTTCTGAGCTACATTCTATTTTTGTTAGAATAAAGCAGCTGCTTTTTGGAGCAGAGATCTTCTCAAGTGCTCAATCTTCTAGTTCAAGTTAAGTATTAGCCAAGTATTGTGAGCAAATTTTTTGTATGCTTTCTGCCAAGCTGCTGAAGGGGAGTAAAGCAAACTACTTCAACCATAAATTGTGCAAATGTGCAGCTTGACCCTGAGAGGTGGAAGTAAGTTTGCTGCTGTACCTTACTCCCAAGTTGTCACTGCCTCAGCAGTCCAAGAGCGTGGAAAGTTTGGAGCAATCTAAACATGATTTGAAAAGAAACACAGATGGAGTAAACGTATCTTTTAGAGAGACTGTCTGAATGGATTGCTGTGGTCTGCCCCTGATCATTTCTGAAGAAAAAAACCATTGCTTAAGGAAACAGACAACTGCAAACCCAAATGTAGCCTTACTAATGGAGCAATTGTAGCTGCAGCACTGCCTTCCAAAGTAATAGCAGGTGGCTTTGTACATTTGTTGTTTAGGAAATCTTGTTTTAAATGTTAGGTGTAAGGTGCCTGTATCATTCTGTAAATATGTTGAAGTCAACAATTGCAGTTATATGCAACATACTTACAGCTACACAGTAAGCACCACACTTACTGTGGCCACAGATGCTTGTGATGTGTTTGAGAATTTGTTTTGCAACTTTTGTTTTTTCTTTTTTTTCTTTTTTTTTTTTTTTTTTTTTTTTTTTTTTTTTTTTTTTTTTTTTAGACGGGGGAAAAAAGGATTGGAGAGATCAGAGCTGTACGAAGTAAGCACAGGGAAGATGAAATGTCCTGATAGACCAGTAATAAATTATGTGTGTATTGTTTTAAAGAGCTTTTAGAACTCCATAAAATAACTTTTAAAACCTAGGACAAAAATAACTTTCTCGGCTATGGTATATGCCTGTAACCTAATTTGTAATAAGAAAAAATAGAACAATATATCGGAAGAAAGCAGTGTGGACAAAAAAAAGGAAAAAGTATTGAGTTACTCTTATATGCAGTGATAATGGCATAGTACAGCAGTCTTGCCAGTATATTAATATCCTGCAAAAGGATATTCATATAAAATCTGTTGCTCTGATGCACCAGATAATTATGAAATTATGCAAGAGACAGGAGATTTAGCACAAAAAGGATAGATATTGTTTTTTTCCTTTTATTGAAGAAATTTAAAAATTTCTGGTGATGATGTCCATGTTCATACAGAAATTTTTGCCAGTAGGTTGAACCATGCTGTACCTGTGATCAATGGCTTTAATCCAGGACAGTAACAGGAAAGTTGTATTCCTTTGCATTATGCATAGGAGATGAGATTAGTGTGGTGAATCTATATTTTGAAGTTTAATAGCAGTTCTTGTGTTCTAATGTGATTTTATTAATTACAGTGTTTTAAGAGTTGATTTTGAATACATTTCAGAGAATTCTGGGGTCAGAAAAAGCAGCTATTGAAAGGGTAGCTAAAAGAACAGCTTTTGAATGTTGGGAAATAATGAATGATGAGAAAGTAAAAGGGAAATACAATAATCTAGGAGAGTTTGATTTGAAAGGTGGAGAATTCAGTCCAAAGAGAGGTAGGATTAGTACACTGAGTAATGGAAATGTAGAAAATGTGTGACTTAGAAAGGGGAAACTAATTCAGGTTCCAGAGGTCAGTGAATGATAATACCTTCAAATGGTAAAATGTTCTCCTGTTTGCTGTTTCTATTTGCATGTGATGAAGTTGGAAGAATAAATATGAAAAACATTATTTTGAGAGTGCTCTTTCTAGTTTTAAATATATGTAAATTATTTTTTTTTTCCATTTGAAGAAGGCATCCAGAGGAAATGCATGACACAGTTTCCTTTCATACTTTGTTCAAACACTTCTAGTAAAATATTAACAATAAGTAGCATCCTTATTTTAAAACAACCGTACAAGTGCGAATTCACCCTTTGACACTTGGAAATGTAGGTAGATTTCAAAGATGCAAGCTTGCTTTGTCAGTGCTGTAGTTTATTGAAAGATAGAGGGATAATAGATTGAAACAAATGGATATTTATTGGAAACTTCTTGTAAYTTTATTAGTTTCTCCATATTGCACAGTGTGTTTGACGAAAAAAAATAGTGTGAGGCTAGAGAATGTAATTAAGTTTCTATATTTGGAAAACAGAGGAAAAGTTTTTTCCTTTGTTTCTGTCTTTAAAAGAAGGCAGAGGTTTTAGAGCTAGGTTAAGGTTTATTACCTGAACCGAAGTAGATTCAGGGTCAGCTGAAAATGAGACCCTGTTGTGTTAATAGTGTATAAACACAGAAGTCATCGTCCCCTTCTCAAGASAGAACAAAAATAGCCAAGGACGTAACAGCAGCGTTGCCTCTGTGGCTGGCAGCGTTAAAGGTTGCATTTGTAATTTCCTATCTTTGGAGAGGGCAGAGGAAGAGAGGAGATTGTCAGATGTTAAATATAATCAGCATGAAGAGAGTGACAAAGGCAGAATAGAAAGAGGAAGGGAAATTTTACAGCTGTAGAGCGTGACTTAAAAGTTTAAAGCCCATGTTCTTACCTCATTAACTAACAACACAGGGTAAACTCCTAGGAATGGCAAAGTGATGGATCTCACGTGTAAGTAGATTGAGATGAACTCTACATTTCTCCTGGGGATTTACTTTGCSCACCTGTGAACTGAGGAGAACTACAGATATCTCGTCTTCACTAGATTTTACCAAATTCTGGCTAAGACGATGTGAATACTTTCGAAGTATGCCCCTGGGGTTAAGAGAGAATAAGGGCGGGTAGGAGCGGKCGGTCGGCTGATGGAGGGAGGTTCTGCGGTCTGGGCTAGAGAGGCACTTTCCGTCTGGCCCCGGAAGGCTTTTCCTCTGCAGCACTAAAAATGATGCTCTGTGAGGCTACAAGCACTTTAGCACTTCAATGAAAATGTGCTAATTTCTTCCCGTAGTCCTTCAGCCTTAAGAAGCTGGCTTCATGTCTCAGAAAGGGCTTTTTTTTTTCCCTTTTGTAAGTGTAAAGGGGGACAGATATTTCTACTTTGTTACTGTTAGAAGTCTTTGTTAGTAACTTTGGCTTCCAATTCATTACTGCAGTCATGTTTTCAGAGCCTGGTGTGAGAGATAAACCCTTTGCAAATGAAGACAGCATCCATTTTCTTTCTACCTCAGGCCACACAGAATTGATTGGGGTAATAAAATGACAGTACCATGTAATATACTGACGGCTCTTTAATTTGAAAACTAGTTCCAGGCTGATTCAAAACTTGTTTAAAGCTAATTTATGACTTGTGTAATTTTCAACTGGACCAAAGTAAAGGGTGATATATGAAAACTGATGCAGAGTTAACAGAATATATTCAAACCTGTCAGCGTGAAATCATCTAGAAAGGGTTTGTGGGTTTGTGGGTTGATTTGTTTTGATTCTTTTTTATTTCTGTTTTGTTTTAAAGTAGCAATGGCAGAAAAAAATAATGGATGCTTGTCTGGTATAAATACCATTGTAAGATACTATTTTTCCATCATCTTGTTTCAGATGCAGCTTCTTATGCTTTCTAGCAAAGTATTTTATGCATACTTTTTTTTATATACATCAGTTCTCCGTTTTCTTCAAAATCAGCAGCTGTGTAGAGTTTCTGTTTCGTATGAGTCAACATCTGTGCTGACAGTAACATGGATTGGTAAACAATTACAGTATTTTGTTACCGTAATATTCCCTACGAATATACATGTCTGTAGATACATATCTGTATCATATTTACATATACAATACATATCTGTATATGTATATTAATGGTCTGGTTTTTAAAGAACAAAAAATAAAAATAGTCAAGTCCTYAAATTAAGCCACAATGTCAGCATAATATAAAATGTAAATATTTTCCTCTGAAATCTATCACTTCTATGTAGCTCACAAATGAAATCCACATCTGTTCTGCATGCACTATTGATTTTTCAGCGTACTGTGTCAGTGATACTTCTGCACAGCAAAGGACAAAACTAAAAGAACAATGTTTGCTTCTGTTGCATAGATGCARATAGCAAATATGCCAAATGGGATGAAGGGGAGAAAAGAACTGAATGCTTTGAGGGAGGTGCTACAGTTGGATGCACCTTGCACCTTTGATTTCTAACCTCCTACCAGTCGTTGTCACCTTTGATCTCTGCTGACCTGAATTTAATAAAAAAAAATAGAATGCTGAATGTCCAAGACTCAGAATTTAACCAGTTAAACTTATGTGTCAGCTGCCAAGGCTAGCAAGCAAGTTCCATCCCAGGACTAGAATATCCGATTTGTTATGTATTTGTGTCAACAGGTAATTCAAATACTATTTTTTTTTTGCAGAACTGTGATTGATTCACACCAGTGCTATTTTGGTATCTTAAACTGCATGAACATTTAGGTCATATGAAAAGAGACATAGTTCAAAGCAGGGCTGTCTTTCTTGCATAAACGTAGTAAATGTCAATACATTTCATGTTTCCTCTTCAAGTTTCGTTTCGTAAGTCCAAGGAGGATCATGTTCTGAGGAGCTTTGAGCAAAATCAGCATTGTGCAGGAAAAATGGAATTACTGAGCACTCTGAATTTATTCGTTTATGATGCGCTTATATTTTGATAAAGAATTTCTGTATTTTCAGGAAACTGGAAGTGCCAGTTAATAGTGTTTTTCCCCCATAATTTATTAATTAATATAATTAAATATTGTGATCCATTAGAAATCTATGTCTTGATCTGTCCAACTTGAAAATGCAGATATGTGAGCTTTCATATGTTGGTTGGAAAATATAATAATATTTTAATGAAATGGGAAGGGCTTAAGCACTAGAAAAGGTGTGTACCAAATTACTTATTGTGTAGGTTACATGTCCATGAACAATCAAGTCCCATCACTGCTACAGTTGAGGCTTACAGATCAATGAGAAGTGCCACTGACACAGTTTTCATCATACAAGGCCTTGAAAAAAGAAAGAAATTACTTTTTGCAAAGAAAATAATTTTAATTATTTTTGAAATGTATTTTGACATACATTTTTCCTTTTACTTCTTCAAAAAAAATGTTGGTTTAGGTTAGAAATACAGATTTTTTGCTTTTCTTTACAGAAGTAAACAATGCTAATACTTTTTCAGGTTGTTTTATTTGCTGAGTACAAGTCAAGGTATCAGGATTTATTACCAGAACTATTGCTTATTTGTCCATGACTCATAACACACTGAGAAGAAGCTTTATGAAAGTTCTTACTTGCACTTTGCAGCATTTTTATCGTTGTACCTCACATGAAAGGATTTCATTTCACTTACTGAATATGTTTATTTCTGAAAGCTGTACTTCACATGTTGCCGAACTAGTTCAGAGCGACATAGATTGCTTATGTTCTTACATATGTTCAGGCTCTATACAGTTTTCCTAAAAAGTGACAGCAGTGTGAAAAGAGATAATAAAACCAGTGTAATTAGAAAGGGAGACACATTTTCTCGGCTTGGTTTCTGAATAATAAAGTAATTTTAATTTCCATCCATCTCCTTAAAAATGGAAGTATTATATTAGCTAGCTGGTTTTTAAGAAAACTATTGAGAAGGATGGCAAAGCTGCTTGGAAGGAAGATGTTCGAGACTTGATGGGGGAAGAGAATCCGTGACGTGCTGGCCCTGTTGAGGCAAGAGGAATGGAACAAGAATGTTTGTTTACCAAATCGCAGTTGCTCAGACCATTTTTGAAAACCATCGTTTATTACTTTCAAAAATCATAACAAAAAAMTGTTGCTACCATTACCTGGCCACCGGTAGTAGCAACACAATGAAAGTTTGTTCAGACACAAAAGGTAGGCAGAATTCAAGGAGAGAAATCACTGAACCAAAGACTTCGGTAAAGTACATCATTTTCTTCCAGCAGATGTGGTTGTTACTTTTGTTTTTGTAAGTAGCGCAGAAAAGCGTCTGGAAACATATTGAGCTAATAAATTGCATGGTGATGATTTACCTTTCCAGTTCTCAAGGGGAAAACAAAACAATACTTTTCAGTACTCAGAGTCGGTTCATGGCTAATTGGGTCAACAAGAAGAGATAGTCTCATCGTCATAGTTTACTGGGAACCAAACTGAGATGGCCTTTGAGAGAGAGGGCGATTGCCTGTGCAAGTCCAGATCTGCTAGGGAAAACAGTGAGCTGTCAGGATCAACACAATGCAAAGTTTATTTTGATGGCATATAGAGCATGGGGCTTTCGTACAGTCGGTAGAGGAAAATCAGACTTTTATTATCGTAATGCTAGARATGTTTCTCCTTGTAGTTCACTGTGTTAGCCATGGTGTTGATATTCTTTTGAGGAACTGAGAAAGCTGAAAAATAGTGTTTTATTATTCCCATCATGGAATTATTTGGGTTGGTAGCTCTACCAAGGTATCTAATTTTTCCTTTTGTTCCACAGATCCAGTGCTTATGCCCATAAAACAGTTCAGTGCAGTGGCAGTTGGACTTCATTGTTAACATTTTAATCAACAGTATTCTTTAGTCATCACTGAAAGCTGATTTTTCCTAAAATGTCTTCCTTATACCAAACCTTAAATTTAAGGTGGTAAGCCACAGAATGGGCCAGAATATCCTTTTTCTAAGTCACAGAGAGGTGGTGCAATGAGGAAGGCATAAAAAGCTTTATTTGAAATATTTAAGCTCAGAAGCTATTTTAAAGGGATTCACCTGAAAAGGTATATGAAATAGAGATACTAGAGTATTCCCCCTCCAGACCTAAAGAGATTTTCCCAGCTTTCTAGCCTCCAGCCACCCCCTCCATGTATTAATTCTTTTACAATATCTGGTCCTACCTGTGATTCTCCATGTGATTCAGTGACGGGTTTTGGACCACAGTGTTCACTTTTTCCCTTCCAACAGTCCAAACATACATTGGGCTAAACTGCAAATGCYGAATATTATCATTATGAAATTTTAATTTATTTTTTAGAGGTTGATATGTTGAAAAACTTAATAATGAGCTTTGCAGCTTGCAGTTTCCAAAAGTATAATCTTGATTTCCTTGCAATTAATGACTGTAGAGAGAAGGTGATATATCAAAAGCACATATTCTGCTTGCTAAGCGATGACATCTAAAATATCTTCTGTAATGAGCATTACAACAAGCACAGCAGAGATAATACTGATTAATGGATTTTCTTCTCTGTAGTAAAATATCTCAATCTATGCAGTTGTCAAAACCACTGTGTGAAGCAGTGAAGGTATTAAAGTGGTTTTTGTTTTGACTGATCTAGTCACATTGCATTGCAAAGTCAAGGTAATTTGGAAAGTAGAATGTAAACGACTTAAGAATTTTTGTTTTATTTATTTTACTATAGTGTTAAAGTTACTAATAGCCAACTCTACTAACTTTTCTGACTTTACCAGGTTGTGTAAAGTTGTGTATCGATTTGCAGTGATTGATGAAATACGTTTGTGTGGGATTGTTCTAGCATGGTCCCAGCTGTTTTGCAGAAATCTCCATCTTGAATAAGGGGATGAAACGTAATATCCCCTTCCTTGCAGTTGAGGAGCAGGGGTAGGTATGGGCAAAACAAGCACGCTTATTCAGAACTTTGCAATCCTGAAGTGCTATATAGCTATTTAATAAGTCTTATAATGCTCTTGTGAAGGAAGTAGTACCATTTTAAGAGAAAATACATGACAGTTGTTTTTGCCTGTGGGGTAAAAGAAGTTGCCCAGGGTAAAAAGAGTAGAGTTTTAGACCTCAAGTATTTTTCATTTCTCTGTCTGTGCGCAGTTCCTCTGAAAAGTATCATTTTCTCGGCGTGCCACATCAACACGCTGCTGAGGGGTCTATTTGTCTCTGTTGCCCTCAGGACTCCGAGCCGTCAAATGAGGTGGTCTCAGAGGCCGCAGGTAATGTGGTACCCTCTACCTCAAGAAGTAGCTCTGAAGAGCTGGTATCGGTGGCACAGAAACGTCCAGAAGAGGTAGGACATTCTGTGTCTCTTGTTTTCCAAGATTAACTGTTGGGGGTTACACATTTGCCTCTGTTTTTCATGCCTAGTGTTGTTTTACTCATAGCAGAGACTTTTTAAAGCTAAAGCTCAATATTATCCTCCCATACGAACAACACGCAAGACCAAGGTAAATCCCAGGACTTTGATTAATGGTACCTCTAAGCCAAGTATATTCCATCTGCTGCCTTTTTAATACTGTTTCTTATTACCAGTGATTGGGAAAGTATTTTTTCTTGTTTTCATGCCATGACAGTAACAGGAGTCCCGTTAGATTCTGGCAAATTAAACTTTGTGACACTAAAGAGTCGGAAGTAAAATCTCTATATAGGTATATAGGTAGATGTAAAGCTTTTGTCACCCTTCACTAAATTTAAATACAGCTAACTGATGGGTTGTGCAAAGGGAAGACCCTTGCTAATACTGTGCCTTTTTTTGTGCCCTTGTTTTCCAAAAAATGACACTAGATGCTAATGATGTAGTGTGATCATAAGTCCATACTCCCTGTTGTTATAAGAAAAGGTGCTGGCTTATAAGGCAGTCCATAAAGTAGCCAGTGACTTGGGGTTTTTTCTGTCCCTGCAATGTGTACTYGTCACAGTACACCATAGCTGGAGGAGAGGTTGTCTGCAGAATTCAGACTCACAACTTCATTTTATGGTGGCAATCATCCTTTCAGAGAAACATTATTGTCCTTAAATAAACCCTTCCTGTGAGAAGGAAGTCCTTCATTTGGAGTAGCCTTAACATTATTAATCTTGGCTTCCTCAAACACTTTAGTTATTATCATTATTATTATTAAAGATATTCCAAGTACCAGGTAATATAAAGACTAGTCTTTCCTGCTTTTTCCTCAGGTTTCTTTTGACTCTAATCTTCTTTTGAATGTAATCAGTAGAGTATGAAATACTAGCCATAGGAAATACAGTACCATTTATTAGTTCTTTAGTGCAGCCTTTAGATAATTATCAAATACCTTCTTGAATTTCTCCTTTCCTCTGATAGTCTTGTCACTTTGTCTGAAGAAGAGGGAAGTCCACAGTGCAGGGCCAGGAGAATTCTTAAGAGTGTCTTCTGGATTAAGACCAAATAGGTACTTCACTTATTTTGGAGTATCAACACATATTCTAAGATAGAAGGTCAGGTTATCACATCTAAAGCAGTCCTGAGGATAGAGTAATATAAGCTTTTAGTAATACTTCTGTTTATATTCTTGAGTAGCAAAGGGACCTCTAGTCTATGGAGGGCCATGGGTTCTGCCTCTTAAGTCTCAGCTTTGCCAACTTATCTCACTCCACTGGAGAAATTGAGAGCACAGATGATATTTAAAAATAAAAAAATAGAGGAAAAGTGCTGCAGAAAGAGGAATGAAATATGGTTAGTTAGTGAAAGGTGACCAAGAGGAAGATGAGTATACAGTTTTTGTCTTTGTGGAATAAAAAACAGCTAAACCTGGGGGGAGAGGAAACTTCAGAGAATTGAAAGATGGAAATATACCTTTTGAATTTTACTAAATATCTCAGTAATAGTTTATGTTGAAGCTGTTTTACTGAATGTGGGGTCATAAAGTATTATATGTGTTTTACAAGGGAATGAGACTTTCTCCAATCATATTTACTGCAGTTTATATAAAAACAGAGAGGTGAGTTGGAAAGAGTTTTGTGGTTGGATTTACAGGGAACCTTGAGAGGGGAGCACCAGTTTGCTGAATTTCCAAATTCAGAACCCACCATGAAACAACCCATCTAAGTTACGCATGGGTAAGTCAGCATGGTAAACAAACATTTGTGAATTACACCCTAAAAAAYAGGTCAAAAAAAAATGTTTGCAGAGCTTTACTTCAACTAATGCCTTTTTTATTTCTCATTTTGTTTGAAGTCTCCTGGTATATCACTCCCTGATATTCTTTCAGTATCTGCTTAATGAGTTAATATTTGGAATTAACTACAGCTGCTAGCTGATGCATTATTTGTATAATAATTTATGTCTCATCTGAATTCAACCCATCAGTATTGGTGAGAAGGCAGTTGTTAAGGAAAAGCTCAAATGCAGCCATGGAAAAGAGAAATAGGAGAAAAGTTTAAAGAAGGCAAAATGGCTAACAGGTAAGGATTTCAGGAAGGTGAAGGAGACTTGAGAAGGATGTGGAAAGTGATGTTCAAAGAGAGTCTCGGACTTGCAAATGTGAGGATAGACAACTTCTGGTAGGAGAAAGCAAGGAAAATCCCATGAGTTGCCACCTTAATTTGTATAAAGCGTAGTTTTTTCCTGCTTACAATTTGTTTTCCTCTTAGATAGGCCAGTCTGAATCTAACACTCAGTTACTTGTGTCATCAGTTTTAACTTTGTGAGATATCATTTGACCACTCAGATGAGGCTTTGTTTCGCTTGTCCAGTCGTTCGTCCTAGTAGAAATGATGGTTGAACTTTGAGTTCTACTCAGCAGGAGGACAGGATGGCATCCGCTCCTCTTACTGCCTCCCTCCTTCCCAGCCTCTTTTCATCTCTCTGCTCTAAAATCAAATTTAACTCTGTGTAGGATAGGGACAGTGTCCAGCTATGTGACGTATGACAAAAGCCACTGCAGAAACAATTAGCACGTTGGGTGTTTAGATTTAGATACCCGTGAAATTTTTGTACCTGTGAGGGATTCAGGAAGGTGTGTGTATTCATTGGTGTATTTCAGAAACACTTTGGGTTGTAAAATAACTGTGTTTAAAGTTAGAAAGATACCTTATTCTGTGTTTTTAAAAGCTGTGCAAACCTCGATAAAATTTAAGTTCTATAGATTTGAATGCTTGAATGATTTTAATTAGTACCCATACTAAAATAAGGAAGTTTCCTGTGTGATTGATGAATTAGTATCGTATATATTTATTGTCTTTTTTAAGAATTGGAATTGAAAAGTGGAATTGAAAGAAAAATTCAGTGCATTTGAAAGGGGGCAGATGTGGGCCATCCTAGTTTCAGTGTCATTTCATTAGACCTTCTTAGCAGTTTCTTAGGAAACTGTAGAATAGCACTACTTTTCGTAGACTGTTATACTAAGGTATATAGTTTTGGTGGTTTCCCTCCAATGGTAATGCTTAAAACAGGAATTTTGTTCCCACAACCCCTTCAAAATTCAGAACTGCACTATTGTTGGTGTGCCTTGAGTCAATACATTAAATTATATCTCTGATATCACACATTCTTTACGGTGAACTGATGAAAGAAAATTCTTTGAACATGTTAATTACTTAAGATTCAGAGCTTTTAAAATGTTTTAAATGTGCAAATACACTTGTTTGAATTGATAACATTGAAAGGCTGATGAATTAGATTTCACGACCCCTACTCTGTTTTTTGTGGTCACTTTCATTGGGCATCTGGCAGTTGCAGTATATTTAGTAAATATATAGTTTTTTAGATAAATATACAGTGACCTTGAAGAAAGTGAAGGTTTGTTGTTAAAGTAGTTTTACTTTCCCTTTTTCATGTAGTGGCTAAAGAGCAGGACGGATGGGCTGTATCTTGATACCATTTCTCATAAGCAGCACTTTAATCCACAGGGAGTGATGGTGTCAGTGGTTGGTTATCTAAGTAAGAAGACACTAGTTTTGACGGTTCCCTTAAACCTGAGTCTCATAAGAGGCATATCCTCTTCTTTAATTAGAAGTAAAATAGAAATACATGAGTTCTGTGTATTAATTTCCTTTGCTGATCCTGTGGCAAATCAATTAATCATGTTTTAATAGTGTAAGCCTAGAGGCTAACAGAGCTGTTCTTTCTGAATGGCTGCGTTGCCAGAGCAGTACAGATACAGATGACATGCTGTGCCATTCTCTCTCTTGGATAAAAAAATGAATTAAACAACCAACCAACCCCCTGCTTTCCCCCACAAAAAAGCATGTATATATGTTCTGGAACACTTTAGGGTAAAATCTGAATGACGTGATGGTAGCATGTGAACATGAATAGCTTATGTATCTGTGGTGCTTTCTGAGTGCTGTCTAAAAACTATAACAGCTGTGCAAAGTGTTGTGATTCTCAACTAAAGAAAGATTAAGATAGGTACCCATTAATCTGTTTCTGAACTATTAGACATTCAGTGCTTGCAGTTTATCTGGATAGAGCACAGACTTGTTTCCATTAATAATGCACAGCTGAGGTAGTATTTTGTTTTATAGGAGAAGATGTGTCCCACACTTAAGTCGTCTGCCATCAGTTGTAAGTATGGTACTAGCAGCTTAAAAGGATTATAGGATTCAGTGTTAAAATCATTGCATTATTCTCAGAAAAGCCATCTGTATTATTTCATATACAAGCAAAGGGAATGTTTCTTAATTTTTTATGAACGCAATTGATGGCAGATACTATCTCTTGTTTCTTGAATTGTCTTCCTTCCTTGGTCTCTGGATAAAACTTTTCCCAACAAGTCCCATTGCCTCTTCAAGTCAGTACGAAAAGAGATTTTTTTTAAAACCCAAAGCTATAAACTTCATCAGCAGAGCGTCCAATCCATCCTTAGGCTATTTTATTACACTGAGGTGTTTGCTTTTTAAACAAATGTGATGTAACATGTTCTGAAAGAATTGAATAATAAGTAATTCCATGGCAAAGCTTGTTATAATGCTCGTGTGATATTTTCTCCATCTGCTATTATTAGAAAACTGTTAAATAACTGGATTTCCATTACTGACATCTTTCATTTGAGAAAATAACTCAATCATGATGTAGAATAAGCATTGGCAAGAAACAAGAAGATTATTTGCACTCTTAGATAACACAAGGAAATATTAGAGAAAATATACATTTGTATCTCTATCTGTGTGTATAAATGCAAAGTTTTTATGCTCGTGATTTTGAAAAGGCTGTGCATTCTTTTCTAAACTTCATAGGCATAACGACATTTTCCCTCTGTTCTGTGTAGCTGCTAGCTTGAACTCATTTAACAGAAGAATTGTGTCAGACTGTTGTTGCTATAAATATTTGTTCTTCCTGACATACTGTTAATTGAAGAAAAAAATGCAGTTAACCACATAGAGTGGGTTGGACTGCATATTTATTCTTAAACACTACATTTTTTTGTTCAACTTTTAAAGAGCTTTGCTGCTTAGAAAAGTCATTGGAAATTTCCATGCTGTTTGGACCTAGCAGACTGTTTTCTGATGAAAAATCGTAAGTGCTAATTTACTAGTTGTTCTATATCATAGATAAATAATTATTCTTTATACCAGAAGTTGTAGGCCTGTGATTTTGGAACAAAACCTGATTTGTACTCTGAACCTGCTGCTATACTGAGATTGGGATGTTCATTTTGGGCAACATCACAAATGCTGCATGGCATACTTTAACAAAGAGAAGAAAATGCGTTAGGTCATCTGTGTCATCCATCCCCTAGTAGAGACAGGATTGATCCCTCGGGTGCATTTGTTAGTACTTTATTCTGGTTTTAAAACTTCTGAGCAATGGTGGTTTTCACACTTCCAGAGCCTTTTCCTTTACACTCCTGTTCAAAGCGCCTTACAGAACATTTATTGCACCCCTCTTCTTCGTTTTCTTTGTATTGCAACTCTTCCTTGCAACAGGTTGCAGATCTGAAATTGCTGTGCATTTAGAATATTTCCTGGACCTAAGTCAGATTCATTGTAGAGAAGACTGAAATTTAGTTACTTGGCTGAAATTTGGTGATTTGACCCATAATCCAACTCTGTGTCAGAGTGTGGGTTCCAGCCATCAGACTCATTTACCAAAACAGAGGAGTTGAGTCACCTGTTCAGATCATTTGGCACTCAGGAGATTTGTTTGATTTTACTTTTTATGCTTCTACAAGTAATTATTGTGATTATTGTAGTTCCCATTAATATTTCGTATGAAAAGTGCTAAGCCACATGCCTAAGAAGCCTTAGAATCTAACTGTGTTAAAAGTGAATTAATAATGAACAGAGAAGAGAACATAATACCTTTGACTACTGAAGTGATTCCTCTGTAAAATAAACTGGGAAATACAGTAAGCATGCAAATGCTCTGGAGTTAGGAATTCATATTTTCCATCTAATCTCTTCACATGACTGTTTTATGTAATCTTCTTAATAACAAAACATAAAGGTCGCAAGATGGCTGGAAAATGCTGTCATGCAGTTCTGCTTTTGAAGTCAAAATTTATTTATGTATGTTTAAGCTGTAAATGGCCTTATGGAATGAGGACTCCTCTTAGAAGAACATTATTAATTTAAAAAATGAATTAGGTCTGTTTAAAATTTCCACAAATCCAAGACATTTTTCTTTATTTAACCTTTTCACAGTCTCTGCCCTTCTTTAAAGTACGTTCAGCCCTGTATCATCTGTTACTCAGGAAGGTATTAATACATGACTTGGCATCATTTGCATTATACAAGAAGATTAACTTTACAAGCTCTGCTATTAATCTGAGTAGCTCTACATATTGACCTATGAAAGAACATAATTAAGTTAGCTTAATTAAGTTAATTAATTGTTACACTCTGATGAACTTACTGTTGAGAGGAAATTAAAGGCAAATAGAAAATGGCATTCATTGGTTTGAAATAATATTGTAAAGGATTCTACAAAGATACATTATATTTAGATGACGAAAATATCTATTGTGCAATAACCAAAGCAGAAGCAATTAAAAATGTCAGAAGCTAAGAACCCCTGCAGTATGCTCTCTTATTGCCTGACATTCTAAAAGCATGTTTTCTAAAAGCATATTTCTGAAAGGAATAAAAAAGCATGCTAGAAATCTAGAAAATAACTGTCGTGGGTTTTTTCCCCAATACCCAACTAATTGAATTCAGAAATTGACACAACTGTCTACACATGGACTACAGAGAAAAGCATGCTATAAAAGTTAGGTAAGTGTTATAATCTGATATCAGACTCTCCTCTGGGGGAGAGAAAAGGGGGAAGGATTGAAAGACAGCACAGGGCAGCAAGCAGTACCCCGTCAAAAGTACATACTCGCACRTCAGTGTAAGAACCGTCTTTCTCATGCAGTGATGGAGGGGAAAGGAGGCGCTCCGGGAATTTCCTCCGTCAGCTACATTTCTGTTGTCAGGAGTGCTGCAGGTTCACCAGGGAAGACGTGCAGGGTTACAGCACAGACCCTGTGCATGGACAGACCCTCCGCGTGACTCCAGCATCTGCGGCGCGTCCATCAATCTTGATACGCACTGGTGTGTGCCCTGGAGATCATCAATTCCAAGTAGCCATAATTAATAAAAAGCAAGAGAAAAATGGCAAAACATGCAGAAATGTGCCACAATAAATGCTGCCAAATGAGCAGTTTTTTAATCTGTGAGATTCATTAATTTTACCATGGCTTTAGTTTGAAATTAATTTGTCTGAACAATTATTAGTTCTCTACTAATTTTTCCCCCCCAGATATATAGATTTTCTGGATGGCATTCTTAGTGATTTTAGGATCTCATACTTTCTTTCTGTTGTAAAAATTATTATCTTAACTCAAGTGAAAACAGTATTTTCCCTGAGGTATTATTCTTTGGCATTTCCAGATCACATGAAAGGGTCATTGAACTGTGGGTACATTCTCTGGAAAAATAGCAGCATTTAAAATGGGTATCCGGTGGCATTTAGAATCACTTGTGTACAAATTTGTATTCATATTCTGAATACAGATAAGTTGGAATTTCATTCCTTCAAAGAGAAAAAAGAAATCTTTCCTTGAATGATACTAGGTTCTTTTTTATTTGAAAAAAAAAAAAAAATCTGAAACRTTCTTTAAAATGGATAAGATCAGAAGAAACAATTAAATTACAGCTACTGTATATTTACTAAGACATACTGTTTAACACCTTGCCCACAAAAAAAAATCAGTTTTAATTTTTGTAAATTCAATTTGAAATGAACATGTTGTTATATTTGGCCGCTTTAAAGTGTTGTGGAGCGTTAAACAACCAGTTATATTCTAAGAAGAAAGAACAGCTTTGATTTCAGCCTAAACGACATGCTTTAAATCATAATTATTTTTTTTTTTTTTTGGCTAGAGGAAGAGAGTCGAAAATGGAATGAAAAATTAGAATTAAGCAAGCTTTTGGTGGGAAAATAGCAGCAAGTTGTACAAGCTGTTTCCCACCTGCTGTATATTTTGATAGCTGTAGTGATGTCAGTGGACTCCCGTGTACCTGTCTGTGTGCACTCTCAGGTCAGCTATGACTGGATTGTTTTGAAGTATTCATGCCGTGGCATGGTACGATGTCATGTAAGCTAGTGGTGTCATTTGCTGTGTGGCACCTGTGATACACAATGGAAATTCTTTCCTGGAGGAAAGTAAACGTAACTCCTTTCTTCAATATGTTATGTACACACTCCTAGTGTTCTTTTTTCTTTCTTTTCTGAGGGATTTGTTATCTTCTCTTTTATCTGTAATATTTGAATGAAAAATTAAGCAAATACATTCTCTGGTCATTGTATGCAGTGTAAATATTAGAATTCACATTGCACTATGTGAACAAAGCAATGATCCTTTTTCTAGGTGGTATATAATGTCAGAAATTTTCTGTTTTATTTTAATTTGACAGGTTGAAAATATCATCAGAAGCCTTTAAGTTATTATAGTCTAGATTTCGGATAGTGAAGCTTRAGCAGAGTTGAAAATTTCAATGTCATCTTTAAGGTAGTGAAGATAAGCAGAGGTCAGTCAGTAGTCATTAATAACGTAGGTTCTATAGATTTTTCCCTACCCAGTTGTTTCAGGGTTATCTCTGAACTGCAGTGCAATCTCAATAGTGTCACAATGCTGCTTCATCAAAGTATTGTTTCTGTAAATATCTCTCACTGTTAAGCAGAATATTTAGATGTTGAAGAGTTCATATTACCTAAATATTTTAGCACAGTAGGATCAGTGGTGTGTTATTTATTAGAATAGCTCTTCTTGCTATTAATGTGGATTTTTGTGATAGTCATATATACATTAATCTACCCTAATTAAAACTAAATTTATGTTAACGCCAAGTATGTATTTTCTGAAGACTATGAAGTAGATGAACACACACCATTATCTTTCATAGACCTCATTGACCTGCTAAATCCTTCTTAAATGAACAGTTTTCCTATAATTAGTTTTTTATTTTTTAAAAGTGGCTACTCAGCTATCTTAGTCCCCCAAAACCTCTAGATTACCTGGAATACCCGGAATTACATATTCTATGCTATAGTTATGGGCTTTGTTTTATTTAGAAACTGTGAAAATGTTACTGAAAATGCAGTTAAATTCAGAGAGACTTAGACTGTGACGAGGAGTTGTATTTTTGGGAAGCTGGTTATCCATTATCCAGTCCTGATGTGTTTTACTCTCGTAAGATTCTTGTTTAAATTGATTGAAGTCAGCACAGGAAATTGAAGATAAGTAGCAAAATTTAGCACACACCTTCTGCCAATAAAGATACTTTTTTGTCCTCTCATAAGGGACTGATTTGGTATTATTCTGTATTCTCCATCTACACAAAAGAGGTGGAGATATGCCTACTGCACAACCTAGCTGGCTAAATTATTTGTCTAAACCTCCGTAGGCTGTGCCAGTGTTCATGGAGAAAAATGCTTGCAGAGGGCTTTTCAGGGCACCCGGAGGGGGCTTTAACCTAGGGAAATGTGTTTCACTGCTGGCTAAGACAGGGGCCTGGAGATGCTCTGCAATTCAGTAGCCAGCAGAGCAAGTCCTCAGTCAGTTTACACCAGCCCAAGCCCACGCTGCTCCTGAAAGGGGGGTCTGTTCCCACAGCCCTCCTGCTGGTCTTGTTGGACCAGAAGGTGAGTGAGCTGGGTTGGTGGGCTGATCTGGCAGACCATGGGGTGACATCCATGGAGGCTGGAGGGATTGCATAGCTGTGGACCAGGACCTTCCTCTTCAGTATCAGCCTGCAGTTAAATGGTCCAGGACTGACAGGGAGACTGCATTGTAGTTTCGGTGCTCTAGAAAAATTAAATGAAAATAACCCTCAGAATGCCCATTAGTGTTTCTGGCTTTACTGTATTGGCCAGTTCTTCTGTATTTATCCATTCAAAAGGAGCACTTTTTCCTCGTTTTACAGCTTTCCCTTCAGATTACCCCACAAGAGTGGGCTTGTCATATTTGGGCTGTTCAGGAGATTGACTACAATAAGAGCTACTGCTTAATGTGATAACTAATGAAAATCCTGCTCTTCTTTCTGCAAATTAGGATCTATTACTACTTGTAAGATTCTCAGACAGGTGATTAGTTACCCAAAATTTAGACTGTGATTTGGTATCAAGAACCACAGGCGTTGGAATGCGCAGAAAGTGGTATACGTGTGCTTGTATCCTTGTGACTTTTTTTGTGATCTTTATCAGAAGAAATCTTTTTCAGAGTATTAGTGCATAGAGGCGTATCCACATCTTGCTTGTTGGAAATCTGTCACTGTTGGTTTGGATTCAACAAGGTATAGGGAACCATGTTCAAATCTAGAACTCTAACCCAAGCATCCTCTCTCCAAAAACAGAGGAAATTTAAGTAGTAGGTTCTAATTTGGGGGAGATTTACAACTGAAATTCCAAAGTGAGCAGTCAGTGTAGAAAGTTGCCTTAAATCTGTACAACTGAGTGACAACAGAATTGTTCCCTGTATGTTTTCCAAACCTTCGATTGTACTTGACTCCAGTTTCCTCCAAATTTTCAACAGACTTTTTGCACGTAGGCACTCACTATAGGTAGACTCAGTTAATCCAATATTGGTCACGCAGGGTGGGTATTATGAAGATAAATATCCATGGTTTAGGAGGATAAAGACAGGACTTCAGAAAATACCTTCTTAGAGAACTGTAGAAAAAAAYGCAAAGTCAAGAATAAGGGCATAGTTGTTCTAATATAGCTCTGAATCTGGGAGATATAATACTCAAAATGGAAGACAAGATATGAAAAAGTAGGAAGCATGAAGAAAGAGAACATAAAGGAGCAGAGAATTTTTTCTGCATTTTAGATGCTTATTTTTATTCTCATTTTCTGACAGTCTTTATTTATATAGTTAGCTCTGGGAAATAGATCTCAGTAAGTCAGCATTTAAAAATGGAGTCAGCCATAGAATATAATTTGTGTGTGTGCATGCTGCGCAAAATTTTAGATGTTGGTTTCTGAAAAATGTTGCTTGTTTTAACACCCTCTTTGTAGTTTAAAGGGTGGTATTTGGAATGAGAATAGAGGCAGAAATGATGCAGTGTCATTCAGAGCCTGTAGATAATCCAAAATTCACCATTGTTCATATTTTAGCCTGATAAGCAGCAAAGTAAAAATAACCCAATTTTGAAGTCATGTTGTTACTTGAGAAAGCTTTCAGTATCTGCAGAGGCACCGAGTTATTCAAAAAGGGGAAGCACATAAAAACTTACAAAAAACTAAACCCAACCCCAGTTCCTGTAAGAAAGATTGAGTAGAGGAAACTTCCTTCTTGACCACAAGTGTGACACCCTGCAAAATCTCTCCTTATGCCGTAGAGGGAAATTAATTTTATCCTTCATCCCTTCCTCAAGATCTCATGTAGAAACACTGAACACTTAGAGAAAATTTGAAAATAAACTTTTAATTATTTTATCTGAGATTGAAAGGTGGAAGAATCTATAGTGTTCTTCAAAATGATATTACCATTCCGAGAGTCTAAGTTTTCCAAATTCCTCCTATGATGCTAAATATTTCAGGTGAAATTTCTTTATCTCACAGGTTATTGTATTTAGTAGTAACATTTAATTTAGGAAACTAATAGGGGTAAATTTGATTTGTTCTTGCCTTCATCTTGCAGTCTTCCCTAGGCATCTGCCTGTGGCCATTGAAGGTGACAAGAAACTGGGCTAGATAAACGTCTCTTGTTACCCAATGCAGCTCCTTATTTCTTTATGCCAAATGTTAACTTGCCAGTGTCCTGGTGGAGTGATGAAGCCAAGAGATAGTGTCAAAAATTAAAAATTTCAGATGCAATATTGCATACGTGGTGTGGTTTCTGTTCTTTTATTTTTTCTGCTAAGTTAGCATCTATGTTTATATTTCACTGTTTAATACAAATGTAGCACACTGAGAAGATGGCTTAGCCAATTTTTCCAGAGTATTATAACTTTAGAACTTTCTGATTTTTATTTACTGAATTAATGCTAGTTTATTTTAATTTAAATCAATATGCATTTTAATTTGAATTTAATAAGCAAGGGGTCTTTATGTTACAGTCTGTGAAGCTCCCGTAACACAAATTAGCAAATAATTCTGTTCAATTATATATTATACTTTTCTCATGGCAATCTTACCCCAAGAGCTTGTCATTTTGAGCGTTTATTTTTAACTCTATAATTTGTATTGTGAATACATTTCAATTTTGCAGTCAGGGCTATATGGTTAAAAGCACTGAATCAAAAAAAAGGATCCTTACCTCAAAGAGCTTCCATTTCTCGTATAAAACCGGATGTTGTGGATAAAAAATTTTGTAAAAAACAAGTTGTATTCTGTTTACTGCATTTTGGCTAGGGTTTGCACTTAGTAAGAGGGGTTTGCTTTTTTTAAAAGGGAAGACTGATAATAAGACTGATAATATTGTTTCAAATATTTGGAAATGTCGCTGTTTTTTTCCTACAGAGCTTATTATTCAGCATTTTATAATAGTCTCTACTTCTCTGCATAATATAGAAGCTTAAGTTAGTAATAGAAACAGGATTAAAGACAGTGAACAGATCGCTTAATGGAACAAATGGATTCCTAGTCTTATTAATTGGTAAGCTTAAGCTAGAGAAGTATTGCACATGTAAACTGGGAAAATGGAAGGCTGTTTGCATAAATATTTTTCCACTGTTAAAGCACATCATTAATAGACTTTATCAAATCAGACCAAGGGTCTGTATTAAGCAGCTTCATCACCCATGTAGTCATGAAGTGAATGTCATCAGAAATCACTGGGCTTAAACACTTATCAGCTCAATATGATAAAATGACTGCATTTTTATTTACACAGTAACCTCAAATCCTCATATTAAAAAGTGGCAAATTTTTTTGCCCTTTGCTGTTCTAAGTATGACACATGTAACAATTATTCATCATTCCATAATGGATCATTTTTATCAGAATCCTGTGTCTCTTCTGTATATATAGAATAAATATTTATGTTTTCTCATTTTTCTGAACGAGAAGATACTGATAGAATAGRTTTGAAGTGTCAACTATAATTCATTGCCTGCAAAGAAAAGCTTTTTACTGATACTGTGTGAAAGGAAAAGAATATCTAAATCATTTCAGCAGCGAGCTTATAACCAAGATAATATCAGCATTTTCCTTCTCGAAAATACATCTGCCATAAATTAAAGGAGGTCTTCAGTATTTTATTAAAATGCTTCTGACAAGTTTAACCCCATCTTCAACAGGAATGTATGTATGAATATGAAAACCTTTTTTTAAAAAAAAAGTGAAGGTCAAGTGAAAGTTGAAATAAGCTTGCGGTAAACTTCATACTAATTCTGCAAATATTTTGTTTAGAACACATAAACAAATCATGATGCTTATTTAGTATCAATCTAAAGGTACACATTATTATAGAAAGCTTAAGATATAGGTGGCACTTTGCTGTTTTATACAATAATAATATCGTTTCCAAAAAAGCCCACGAAATATGTGTATACTGAGTATATTTCAACGAACTCTTAATTTAGTTAAAATTAGCCTTAGCAGTAAAYGTAATAGAGGAGAGGTGCATATCACAGTGTATAATTATGTTTAAATATATTAAATATATACATAGCAAAATAATTGGGTTAATAAGAATATAATTAGAATTCAAAATATGTTTGTAATGAAGCATGTTATACACAAATACTGTGGTTCAGTATCTTAACACATTTTCAGCTATACTTCCAGTTCCTTTAACAAGAAAATGCAGGAAAGTATTGGTACTATTTATAATGAAGTAATAACACAAAAGAAAACTTGTATGTGATGAAGCCTTGCACCTGTTTTGCAGAATTCATTTAAAGGGTCATATACCGCTTTTCTCTGACAAGGGGAGAAATCTACTCCCTTCCCATTCAAAGGCGAGTAGTTACGTTTCTTGCTTTCTTTGTGAGTGCTCTTTCCCCAAGTCCCRAGCTGCAGCAGCAGCAGCACCTCCCACATTTCCAGCCACTTCCTCTGTAATTCCAGCCGCAGCTGGAGAGCGCGCGTCTTCTGAGAGAGCTGCTGTCCAAGGCACTTGGTCAGAAGAGACATTTCTTTTCTGGARCCAGTCCCATCCAAAAAAGACCCAAAGCATCCATCACAGGCTGGAACAGCTTTTTGCATGTAACTAGAAGGCTGAAACGAAGTCTCGGTGTTTCTGATGTATATGAGAGTTTTACTTTGAACTCCAAATGGTTTTTTCATGCAATAAATTTAACTTTAATCAGTCATTAGTATCACATCACACTGATGTTGAAACAAGCTGGAAGATTTTGTAAGGTCATGTATTTAATAGGAAACTTATGAAAATATAATTTTATTAGGTATACCTGACATTTCAGTTTAGAACTGCTGCCTAGAAACGTGATAATTGTTTTCTTTAAAAAAACAGATATTAAAAGACAATGTGAGAATGCATCCTTCCTTTCCGTGTCAAAAACAGAGACGCAGTCCTTCATTTTGGAAGCAATTAGTATGTTAGGAAGATCATTATTGTAAAGCTATGCATTTGTCCCTGCTAGTGACATGAATAAGGTAAATGATCTTATGGAATTTGCTGTTGTCAAATTGCATTAGCATCTTAGGCATGATAAGAATGTCATTAATGTGAAACAAAAATTAATTACTATGATAAGGCAATAAAACTTGTTTAATACTGCATGATCAGTAGCTTGAAAGAAACTTGCAATTCTAATTTTAATTCCTTCTGTAAATATTTCCAGTTCCTACAGACTCTGGATCTTTACCTTTTGTGTTATTTACAGACAGATTTACAGACAGATTATTTACGGTGGAATTTACTCTTGGATGGGCACTCTGTAGAAACAAAGTGTTAGGGGCGACTCCATTTGCTTGCCATCTGTCCTTGCCATAATATTTTTGGCATCTGTATTAGGGAGTTGTTGCATTATCCCATCCTAAAATCAATGTGGAAGATAAGGGTGATGAGTTATGTTCTGGGCATTCCTTCTACTGTCCACCAAGTGCATCTTGTGTAAGTAAATTGTCTAACTTTCAGAGAGCTCAAATGTAGGAAAGATGAATCTGAGTCATGATCATTGAAATTAACAGCGGTTCTGTATCAAACCACATAAAAATGAATTGATTAGCTCTGTTCACATTTCATTCAGGTTTTTAAGCATCTTTTTTAAGATTATGCTGTTTATGTACACTGAATTTTGGTCAGTCACCTCAAGAGGCCGCGAAATAACACAGTACTTCAACCCAAAGAGCTGCCTACACGCGGGATGAGAACCTCCTTGAATTGGTAGGTTCCACTGCTTATCAGGAAGGAGCAACGGCATCGATCGCATTTGTATCTATAAATTCTGCACACTCAATTTTCAAGGAGCATAATACTGGAAAGATTGTTATTTTCTGGACAGCAGACAACCATTTATATTTGGTCTTGTCCTGCAGATCCACTGGGTCCTCTTACCTTATGAAGAATCTGAGTAAATTAATAGTAATAAAGGCAGGAAGTCAATTGAATCGTTCCATTTTCCACCAACTGCTCCAAGTGAGGTTGTAAACTTTTTTTAGGGCAAAAGCTTTTCTCTCAGTGTTGTTCTACTCAAAACGAAGACATTTGATATTGAAAATAAATCTTGACTAGGTGGACAACACACAATTCAGAACCAAAATCTCAGCATTTCATTCAAAAAAATCAATCTGTCTGCATCTGTATGGGTCTGCTTCTGGAGAACTATCTAGAGCTTTCACTTGCTTGCATATAATCAAATGCATGCGAAGAACTTAGAATTCACCACAGTCCATTGTTCTTTCCTTTAAAATATCTATTACTGTTTCAGTAAAAGAGAGATACTGTATAAGGATATGTCTATATTGAAGTATGAGGTCATACCTGTTGGAAATCAGGCACTCATGTTAGGCTGTCACATGCGTTTGGCTTTTGGCTATGAAGAGGCGTGCTAGCAACTTAACATTCACAAATAATTGGCTTCTGGTATACTGTGGGACAAGTTCATCAGCCAAAAACTGTATTAGGCTACTAATACATATAGTTGAATATAGCAGAGGCTCTTCTCGCTTTGGAAACGCCTTCTGTTCCAAGAAAGTGGATATATTAGGTGAATTGATTTCATTACAAGTCAGCTTTTTGTACTTTGAAATGGAAGTACTGAGAAATACTTGGTTGTCTTCATCCCTTCCTGAACCACAGGAGCCTGGCTACATTGCAAAACAAGTATGATGCCTTCATGGCAGACTGAACAGGCACACTGACTGCTACTTCCTTCACACTTTTCAAACATACAGCAATACGTCTGAGGCAAGCAAACTCCAGGATCATATAATCTGGTAGACTTCGATTGACTGGTGGTGACTTCTGAATTTCAGCGTCAGAATTCACATCTTCACAATGCTCTRTGAGGAGCTTGCTTCACATCTTCCAGCACCAAAAAACTTCATTAAGGAAGCCTACCATTGGTCAGAAGTAAATTCATATTGCTCTTTTCATAATAGCATTCCAGCTAGCTGTAAGTGCGTGGCTTAGAAATTTCAGCAAGTCAGCCAATCTTGCATTTGAAAGTGGTATTTCAGTGGAGGCAGTCAGGATGAATATACCTAGGGCTTTCTGAAGTGCTAATTTCTTAGACCACGTATGCTTGAGTGTGCCTCTCAGAGAGTATGAGAAAAATTGTTAACTGCAGAGTATCTACTGCTTGATTTTGCAGGGCTTGATAGATCACTGGTTCATAAACWTTAATGTAGAAAGCAGGAGAATGGTGCACAAGCCAAGCTATTGAGGAGATCTGGCCTTTCATTTGTTTGGACAGGCATGACATTGTGTTGTCAATTGACTCTTCTTATTCTTTCCTGCCATGGGTTATGAAATCATATGCCCTGAGGAAAGGAAATTCAATTAAACATTTAACATTTTTGGATTGGTGGGGAATATGCATCTAGTGTGGTAAAACCAGGACGGTTTTATCTGCAAAAGTTAGAAAAAATATCTCGGTTGATATAAATATGATCACAACCTGCTGTATTCCTCAGAAAATCTGTAACACTTGAGACAAAGGCTATTATCACTGTTAGAATCTAAATCTTTTTTCAGAGTGATGAAACGTTAATGTGATGGGAGTTCTAAAATATTAAAAAGTTTGGCTTATGAAAGTGATGATAGAAATCTGTCACTGTGTCCAAAAAGGATTTAGGGGCAATGGCTATCGTAACAGCTTACCAGCAAATAGACCAGCACAATGTGACTTGAATTCTCCGCTCCACCCCATCCCAACCCCACTAAAATTTTTCAGTTTTTGACTATTCCTTTTGCTTGAAAAGACTGGAAGCTTGATTTTCCAGATACAGAAGAAAAAATAAAAAAAATACTGGAATGAGTAGTGACTGGATGCTGCTAAGTGAGGATTATTGATTTAGTCATGGACTAGTTCTCTTCCCAAAGGAGAGAATAAGGACTGAAGTCTCACAACTGCTGTTACTGGCTATAGAATAGACAGGTGGACTGTCATTTAAAACAAACAAGCAAAAAAACTGAACACATAGTCAGTGGGAAAATTAATATCTGTGTTTTATCCTTTCATATGAAATGTTTAATTTTTAGACTCGCAGTCATTCCTGGTGAGGTGGATAAGGTATGTTTCTCAACAGARTAAACCTGAGGTTAAATATTGCTTCATATATTTCCTATTAGAAAACAGGACTCCTGGCTTAAAAGGTCTTTATGACAGATGAATGAGTTGAAAATTACATTTATCAGTGAAATATTCAGTGCCTATGTCAACCATTACAAAATGGGCACCATAGGTGATGGTTTTCTGCTTGGAACACGTTGCCATAGTCCCCAAACGTGTTTCTAACTTTTTTAGAGAGAGAGACTGGCGCCTGTTTCAGTTTTTCCTCTTGGATTCCCTTAAATGTCAGATTAGAGTAAAAATTATGATTCAGAATTTTAAAAAAGCAAAACAACTGCCAGATATTTCTTTTCTAGGAAAACCTCCTCSATCCCCCCACCTTGAGCATATCTATAAGTGGTAAGCTGTTATTTCTACATTATCCTCGTACGAAGAGAAGATCTTCTTTTAAGGAAGCAGACAGAGAACAGCAACAAAGAAAGAAGAGCTTGTGTCTAAAGGAGAGGATACCAAGAAGATTTTAAGCATTACCCTAAGGATCTTTAGGAACTTCCCTGGTTAAAAAGATGAGAATTTTGTGAAGTAGACTGTGAGAGCTAGAAGAAGGCAAGCCTGAAGATGGTGAAACATCCATCAAAGGGTGAAGTTCTGTACATGTTGAGAAGGCAGCAAAAGGAAATAGTTTGTGGGAAGAAGGTGGCATGGCCTTGAGACATGTTATTTTCAGCCACTTTTGTGAAAAGGTATTGGCTCAAAACAAAACAACCAAATGAGCATGGAGAAAATTCCCTTTTATTCTTCGCATCAATGGATAAGACCTTGAAAATGAAAAAAATATATTTGAGACTTTACCGAAGGAGTAGGGGAGGGCTGTGTTGCATTTAATGAAACTATTCAGACAAAATAAAAATCTTAGCTCTCACCTCAATCACTCAGAGAAACAACAGGAAAAAGAGAATCACAGATACAGCCTGTATTTTCACATAGGCTAGGAATGCAAATACTTTTCATTAAGCAAGAATACTAGCGTATTGCTGAGAGCCAGTGCAGGCAAAGTGCAGTTCGAATCACCTTGGAAAGAATATTGCCAGGGGTTGTGGTTTAACCCCAGCCGGCAACTAAGCCCCACACAGCCGCTCGCTCACTCCCCCGGGTGGGATGGGGGAGAGAATCAGAAGAGTAAAAGTGAGAAAACCCGTGGGTTGAGATAAAGACAGTTTAATAGTTAAAGCAAAAGCCGCACACGCAAGCAAAGCAAAASAAGGAATTCATTCACTGCTTCCCATGGGCAGGCAGGTGTTGAGTCATCTCCAGGAAAGCAGGGCTCCATCACGCCTAACRGTTACTTGGGAAGACAAACGCCATCACTCCTAACGTCCCCCCTTCCTTCTTCCCCCAGCTTTATATGCTGAGCATGATGTCATATGGTGTGGGATACCCCATTGGTCAGTTGGGGTCAGCTGTCCCAGCTGTGTCCCCTCCCAACTTCTTGTGCACCCCCAGCCTACTCGCTGGTGGGTGGTGTGAGATGCAGAAGAGGCCTTGACTCTGTGTGAGCACTGCTCAGCAATAACGAAAACATCCCTGTATTATCAACTTTGTTGATAATAGCACAAATCCAAAACATAGCCCCATAGGAGCTACTATGAAGAAAGTTAGCTCCATCCCAGCCAAAACCAGCACACCAGGAAATGTATTTTCCATTTTCTTGGGTCTTCTTCCTCCTCCCTGCACACTTTTGTGCTTCTATCAGCTTAACTTTGAAATATCCTGTAYAAGGAAAATCCTTATATCCTGTGAGAAATTGTAGAAATTATTAAGGACCAATTTACCTTTCTGTGGACAAATGTGTAAAACTGACAAGTTTGGCTATGCAAAAGAAACTACATTAAGAAAATGTTTGCTTCACAAATGGTAGAAAATACCATTTCCTTTTTGCCAACCATAGCCAGTTGAGAGCTTAGTATGGATCCCCAGACTACAGAATTAACTTGAGTTACCTACCTTTGGCTTATATTTGTCATGTTTTCCCACTGTGAAGRAAAGTAGAAGACTTACAGTTAGGTACTGAAGGTTGTTGGAGTGAGCTGCCAGTGAGCTCTGGCACCTGATTCACTTACGTTGTGCTTTCTGCAGATTCTGAGTTGAAGGACTGTAATCCATTAGTTTATTGATATCTGCTTTTAATTTGGGTAGGTTTGGTTTTCTTTCTCCTGCTTCTGCTCAAGGCATGAGTTAAAGACAGAGATGTCTGTGAATAGATACTAGTTTGGCTAGGATGATAAGGTATGTGGCACTGGATATTGAGGTGGGAATACCTCGTGGTATGCTTTCATCATGTTTAAGTTGCTTAAAGATTGCTGGGGTTTTATTTTTGATTTAAATACCTCACTGTGCTGACAGAAAGTCTGACATCCTATCCACAAGCAATGAGCAACAACGTTGTGTTGCCTTTGAGTCATGAATGGACCCAGAACTTCTGCAAGGGAGACACGGTGGCACTGTTTTTCTGGCCCTTCTTTGCCAGGACACGTAGATGGCAAGCCGCTAGCGTCCACAAGTGTCGGTTGTTTTCAGGGCGTTGTCCGAGTTGTTACTTGTGGTTAATCAGTCTAAGAAATTAAAAACAAAAGTAGCAATGTTAATTGACTAGGAAATTATTGTTTTCCATGGCAGTAAAATATGAATAAGGGTTTTCTGAACAGGCTCCTGTCTGCTGTGGGGTGGCCGTTTAAGGTACACATGGATGCTTTGGCCTGTAGAAAAGAGGACATAATACCTGCTAATGAGGAAGCTCTTGCTGAATAGGGTAGCTTATACACTTATGGGCTGCACCAGCAAAGTACCTAATGCTGTAATAACTTACAAATATGAGCTATTCAAGTTGGGATAAGTGTTACAATCAATTATTGTAGCTTTCAATAGAGTGCTTGTTCCTCTTCTTTTTGTCAGCCTTAGCCTCTTACCTGCCTTGCTGAGTCATATCTTGATGTGCGATAATTATGTCTGGTCATAGCTAGTTCTGAATGCTAGTTCCTATGAAGCTATCTGTGGGTTAAACTTCTCACTTAATGAGGAGCTGACCRTGTGGGATTGGATTACCGCCTGGATTAGATTTCTAACACAATTCATTGCCAGGCATCCTCTTTCARTATTTTCACTACACTATATTAAGGTGGAAATTGGATTAAAAGGACAAAGCGTGAAGTCCTTTGCTGAAGCAGAGAGAGTGTTAGTGCCAAATTTTGTATAAAAGGATGCTGCTGAAAGGACTGCGGGTCTCTCTTCTAATCCACGGAGAATCCCTCCGCCTCTGAGTTTAGAGGACTTCATTTCCAAATACAATGCACRAGGGGTGCATAAACCCCTGTTAAACAGCTCATTTTGTGCATTCATCTCTTGTTTATTTACGGTATTAAAAATGTTGGTTTCAGCCTGGAACAATCCCATTCATGCAGAAATCACTTTGTAAATGTAAATACTGTATTAGTGACAGCTCTGCTCAGAGCAAGTATTTTAACCTGTTGGGCAGTATCAATAGCTCTCCTCCTCTGATTAAAGTTTTAAATATACAAAAGAAACTTCTGCCTTTTATTTTTCTCAGTAAAATAAAGATTTTCAAGAGGAAAAATTGGTTATATGGATAGGCAATTCTTACTACATCTGAAAAAGTTGTGTTGATAGGGCAAATGAATTCTTGCTGTTCTTGGATGAAGGGAATGTTGTGTGTGAAACTTCCACTGTCCATTAAGTAAACAACAAAGTTTGGATTGTAAGCACAAGACAGGACATAAATGATATGTTTTAAAAATCCAAAATCAGATACTAGATATCCAAAAGTTTGTGCACCCAAAGATGTAATTCTGGGCCACAACCTTAGCAATTATCATCACATGATGCAAGACAGCCTAAATATGAAAGTATATTCACATAGAAAGAACTGATCTAACTCAAGCTGACCACTGCAGCTTTCACAGAGAGGATATTGACTACCCCTTAAATGCTATCAGAATCTGGTCTTCCTTGGAGAGCAGGTACTTGACCTTCTGAAAAAGAGGAATAGACACATTGATTTCATTTGATCCCGCTGGCTGATGTACTAGCGCTGACTTGGTAGTTACTTCCTTATGTCATTATGTTTTAAAAATTGACTCCATTCTCTTTTCATCATTCCAAACCAGACACCTTTTTTATGCATTGCCTTCTGATTGCTCTCAAAGCATCTTTCCAATTAAATAATTTCCTGATGAAAAACAAGTTTATATGAAGTAGAACTGGTTTTCATATGCTTTATAGCTTGCTGCATATTATACCATATCATGTGTCATAAAATTCCTGCTATTAATGGTTGTTTACTTTTCCTAGAGACAAAAAATAYGCATCAGAATTTAAAACCAGACAATTTCTTGCAATAACTGCACTCATTTTATGTTGTCTTTGCTGGTTTCAGAAAGAACAGGTGATGTTCTGCACTAGAAAAGTTAATGCTTTTAAAGCCTTCTGTACTTTCTGAATGTAATAACAATGACAGCACTTAGCACTTATATAAATCTTTTCATGCATAGAGCTCCATCCTGACATTGAAAGTATTATTATTCACATTTTACGGATAAGTTCTTTAATGTAGCAGCGAGTTCAATTTCCAAGCCCTTCAGGCCGAATATATATTACAGTGGGGGACAAATGTCAGAGATTTTAGCTGAGAAATTCCTCATCTGAGTCTCAGACCTCGCTTTACTATGGACACATGCATTAGCTTTATCCTGGTTTCTGTTAGTGACCCTCCTCTAGATTATAAATCTTACTACGTACCATTCCTCCATTTCTTCCTCTCTTCCAGTGACATTTTCCAGCTCACTATCCAGAGGTTTTCTTAGCTTTCTCCACACACCACGCTTCATACGGGGAGTTCTCACCTTGACCTCAACTCTCTGTCCCCCACAGAAGCACACCTCTATGGACTGACTCCTCAAGGCCCAGTACTGTTTTTACAAAATATCTGCAGTAACTGTCTGATTTTTTTATGTGTGTCCTGTATAGTCAGTATATTTGTTTTATAAAGAAATATAAAATATTTCTATATGAAACAGCTTTATAAACTTTTTGATGATAATAACTTTTTAATCATTCTTCATTTATTAGCCATACTTGGCACAAAAATGTGATTGACATACGTGCCCATTATCCTGACCCACTTAGCTTTCATGATGTTTTACTTCTTGTCCTTTTCTTCTTTTGTTTTTTTTTCATAACTGAATTTAGACTCTGCAAGATCAGACTCTCCAGATGTGTTTTTACAGTATCTGGCATGATATGACTTCGCCAAGATTTGGATTATTAATTAATATTATAGTTAAATATTGTATCCATATATTACCATTTATCAAATTGAACAGCAGAATCTTGAAAGGAGCTAGAGACCTTTCTATATCTAGATCTTAAAAGGCATCATTTTGGGGGTTTTGAATGGACAGGGGAAGCAACAGCTAACAAAATTTTTCAGGTTTTCCTTTTTTGAGAACTTATCTCCTGAAAGGTTTCCTTCAATTTAAATGAATTGAAAATACTTCAATCCGCTTCAAGTCACAAATGATTAATGCCAGTAACTGTCACTGACGTTAAGGAGAGCACTGACAGACAAAGGGAAGCACCAATTAATATGGGAAGAGTAAGATCCTTTATTTGTTGTCTACCAAAATAGACAGCATTTGCTGTATTTTCTTCATAGTCTTCATATTCTTAGTAATCGTATTTTAAAATTACGTCGGCAGATGAAGTCATATAGTTACATGTTTGCTCCTAAATTTAAATGCTGATTTAAATGGCAGTGCTACAGACTTTTGTAGTTCTGGATGTGTTGTGTTGTCTAAGGTACATCTAGATGAGAGGAAGCAGGGAAAATGAGTTGTATCAAATACTAGGTAACATTTGCCACAGGAGAACATGAGCCTGTTTTTCCTACATAACCTTTTTTTTTTTTAGTACCTTTTCTGTTTTGTGAGTAAAGGAGACATATGATGATTACCTTAAATCATCAGTAAACAGAAAATAATCAAATAGTTACTGGCTTTTAACTCTTAGAATCGTGATATCCAATTCGTGGAGCTCCTGTGTGTGCAGAAAGAGAAAAGCCAATGAATAAAACCAGACAAATAGATTGCAACTAAGTAAAATGAATGAATACCTAAGCACGTGCTTTATATTGTTTCTCTACAGCTGACAGTTACGAGAGCAGCTGTTGTACAAGAGCAGAGAGCAGCAACTACCAAACATCGCTGCGGGGCCATTGCTGACCCTACGTAAGGTGCTGGGCAGGAACTCTTTAGAGGCAGCTGACTGGCAGCACTAGGATTTCAGGAAAAAATAGACCTCTGAAAATAGCCTCAACTTCCTCTTGAATACCCATAATTTAAATGGCATGCTTGATCCATGGGCTGTTTAAATTCAGTATTCCATTCCAGAGAAGCCTTTTTCAACAGTGTATTTCATACATAACTCCAGTAAATAGTACTGTTCAGTTCAGTGGTCAGATGCGTTGAATGTAACAATGCATATATACGTGTTTGCAAGTTGTGGCCTTTATTGGTTGTGAAGAATATTATGTCTTAGAAGCACTGTAAACAAAAAACCTTCTGAATGAGTAGTCTTCTGAGTAATGGAGTTTAGTAAGCTTCAAAAAGAGTTTCAACAAATGATATTAAGTGTCTTCAGTGTGTTTTAAGGAACAAGTAGGTAAATAATGATTTATCATGTGAGCTCTGTAATGAGCTCTTCTGCCATAAATATGCAAAACACTAATTAGTTATAGCCAAATTTCCCTAGCTTTGGGAATCTTTTAGAATATAGCTTTTCAGTAATTGAATCACATCAAAGTATTTTTTCTCCCACTCTTCTAACAAAGTTATGTGTGATTTGTTGGAGGGCGGGGAGAGATGGGAAGCAAGCTGTTGATAAACCACAAGATGGCTTTGATGTAGTACAGTGAAACAATAACTTCTAGATTTATCAGAAAGAAAGGCACCATGAACCTGTAAGGAACCCTGTTCGTGGTGACTACCTGCACCGAGGTGAGGTTTGTCAATTAATTTGATTCTAAATTTCTGAAAGGCAACTTATCTGGTTTTTTACAAAGTGTATACATGCTGTTAAAGAAAAAATTTTGGAAGGATATCAGTGTGTGTTTGGAGGCAGGTGCTGCTTTTACAGGGCAGGTTTTTGCAAAGTTCCTTTTGATGATAGTGTTACCTTAAATGGTTGGACATTGCATTATTTCCAGTTGAAAGAGTTTCATGAGATTCTGACTTCAAAAAATTACAGTGAAGCAACATCGCTATCGTGACAAATTACCAAAACATCCCTCAATATACCCACTGAATTAAATAACATTTGGCTTTAGAACCTCTCTTGGAAATGCAAAGACAAATGGAATTCATTCTGTTAAACCTAATACATTCATTTTTTAATTTAGAAGCTGATCAGCTTGAAACCTTGGTATATTAAATTTTACAATTTTTACTCCACATTGACTATGTGTTTATTACCAATACACCCTTTGTACTTCAAATACAGCTGCGTTGATCTATTGTATGAAAAAGGACTGTTCAGGCATCATTACAGGATCCGAACAGTAAGTTCTACCTTCAAATACAGAAAGAAGGAAAACATAAAACCAAACAAGTCTACAGGCCTTCCTTTGCCATCAGACCAACTGAATTCCAACTTCTAAAGCCATAGATTTCTTGTCTTGTTTGATTTCAGGTCCATAGCCAAATGTTTGAGTTCTATTGTCAGACTAAAAGTATGTTTATACAGCTTGTAAAGGTATGATTTTGACTTCTGGGTAGGTCTGCAGTGCTAGTGTTAATTTCGATTAAATGAATGATAACAGCAGGGAAGGTGTAGGTGTTCCATGAGGGATTGTACCTAGTTCGTTAGCGTCAAGATATGCATCTGGTCCTAGCCTAGAATGCTCTTTTGGGGATTTTACTTAATGGATGTTGAAATCATTGAAATGTCTACCTAGTTATAGTTGTTGGATTCTGAATTTAAATGTCAGTATGTGTTTCGGGAGACCTACTGAAAGGAATTGTGTTTTTTTTTAAAAAGCAAAAGTCTTTTCCATCTCTGATTTCTTCATCAGTAGCACAGGTCCTATTTGCTGTCAGAGCCTATCCTCCATCTATTTCTACAGCTTCATCCATTTTTATCAATTTTGTTTGCAACTTCATAGATTGTGACTAAATATAGGCATTCAGTATTACAGMAAATATAAAGTCGTTTTTACAGCATTTACTTACATCACATTGTGGAAAATAGGTGAGTAAAATAAAGGCCTTTGCTTTGTTGTTCAGACTCCTATGTCACCATATTAATGCCATTGAAAGATCCATCTTTTATGCCTTGAGCCTGAACAGAATTTCATGGCTGTACTCAGGTGAAATGTTCTGGTGAAATATAAAAAAAAGGAGAAAAAAAAACTTTCTGAATTGTTAGCTGTCACATTATAGCAGTATTTTCATGAATTCCCAAGTTATTAAATTTATAATACTGCAGTAGACTGTTTCTAGTTGAATGTGCATTTTCTTTTGTCATAAGGAAAGAAAAAACTTTGGTTATGCTTTTTACAGTAATTTAATTAAGCATTTCCTGTAAGTTCATTTCAGTATCTATCAYGGCTCACTAAAGTTGGAATTCAGTATAGAATGGTAGATTAATTGCCCTTTGTCTTAGATGAAATAAGAATCCTAAATATGCAGAGTCATGAAATTTAATTGTGTTCCTCAATTGCTTATTCAATGCTTTGGAAACCTGAATCCAGAAATACTGAAGAAGAGGGCCAAAGGTTGTTAAATGTAGCGAGTAACACAGATTTTGAACTTTACTTAATGAACCGAGTGTTTATTACTATGAAATAAATGCACCATTTAAAGAATTATGGTGGAAATGTAAAACATTAAAACTCTAATTAATTTTGGTCAGAAGCATGCAATGCACTCATTTTTCCTAAAACATTTTCATTAGGGTCTAGATTTTCTCTGTTATTGAGATAAATTTTTTCCTTTCATGTGGTAGTACTATCTTTTTCCTTTAAAAATGTGTACTTCAGTGATGTTTAGAGTGATGTCTTTCAGCTGCCTTCGACTGTAGCTTACCGAAGCGCTTTTATATAMCTCAGTTGTGCCTACTTTTCTATTTAATATTGTTAATCATTTTGGAAACAATGTTCAGACCTCTTGATAAAAGGCTGTCTGTAACCAAACTTATTTGTGAAAACAGCTAAAACATGAAAAAAAATCTTCAGCTATCATTTAGTAACTACCAAGATACGTGTATAGCCTAACAATTGATCAGTCAAAAATTAGCCTCTTATTTGTTTTTTAATTAAACAGTACTGAGAAATAAAATTGTTTAAAAGAGCTATTAACTCCTTATTGTTGGCCTGAGCACCTTTTGTTCTCATGTAGCTATTGTAAGAAGCAGCCATTTTATTTCTTAGTATCAAGAATACAAACATGAAGAAGTTTTGCTTCTTATAATTTAGTAAATGTATGGTGCAAATATTGTGGGAATATAACCATGAATATTTCAAATCATCTTGATTTGATTAGAATATGCATTTCTAGGCTATGGAATATTATTCTGTAGTAGTATTATGAGTACATATAAAGTGGAACTTTCTGTTTTAATTTATAATTCATAAAAACAATGATTACATTGCCACATAAGTAGAAAATGCTATTGTGGTTTGCATATATATACTTATATATGCACAGATGTAAGTATTATAATTGAGTGACAAACTTGCCTTTAGAAAGGATCTTAATCAGGACAGTGTCATACTTGAACGCTTGGAAACTAATGCAAGTGTGCACTCTGAGGCTGGAGTGGAAATTAAGGAGGCCTGTCCCATACAGGCACAGTACATCCCATTAAAGTTATTTTTCATCTGTTTCTTAGTTGATGTTTCAGGTTTGTGATATCTAAGCATTTCTAGATACAGTCTAAAGTTTATAAACCTAAACCTTTAGAGACTCAAATTGTTAAAGAGGAAGCATTTTCCTCTACTTTCTTCAAGGAGAACCAGCTGAACTTGTAAAACAATGGTTGGGTTTCAAGCACCACCTGCCCTGAAGAGCATCCCAACTGTAGTGGCAGTCAGCCAAAAGGGCCACTCAGTGGAATGGTTGCCTCCTAAAAAGGAGAGAAACAGATGGAGGATTTGAAATCTGGCATGAAATTCCACTTCTGTACTAAGCGTTAAATGAAATTTGACTGTAAGGGCTCTTGCGATGGTATATTTATCTGTATAATCAGAATTAGAAATAAGGAAATAAAAAATATGGAACACTGGCAAACATTTCAAAAAGACTTAAAGTTCTTGTACCAGTGCAAGTTAAAGGAGAGAGTTTGTGACAAACATGCAGCTGCTTGTAGCTTTTTAAGAGGAGCTTTAGCATAAAAATAGTTCTCCTGGTCTTGCATTGCCACCTAGAGCACGACGCCATGTACTGCAGCGGTGAAGGAAACCAACAGTTAAACGTTGCTCTGTTTACTGAACAAAATGGGGTGGAGAGCTGCTTCCAGTTAACTGATGTCATGTTTACTTACATTATAATGGTTAGTTCATTCATAGCCTCCATTTTTTTATGTACCAGATCAGCAGAGATTTCATTGTAGGAATTTGGTGGGCTTTGACAGTAAGAATTAATGGAGAGTCACATTAAAAGGTACAACTGTCAGCTTGCCAGTGGTCCCAGAGGGGGCATTTTCTTGATGGCTGCTTCAGAATACTTCATGAAGCAAATGTCAAACTTGTCAAGGCTGTCACTATGAAAATGATCCATGTAGCAAGGGTCTCCTTTTCTTGGGAAACAAACAGCTGCCTTATCACTGCAGAGCTATGGTGACAGAAAACTGTCATCTATCACAAGAAATTTATATTTACTTCTAATATCCATTGGTAAAGAACAGTTCCAGTTGTACTCTGTATTTTTGCACCACTCTTCATTATAAGACTTGTCAGTCTTGTCAGAAGAAGATAGCACAGGCTTTGGAAGAAAAATAACTTTTGAATTTTAGTGCTGGATGCTCACTTTTGCCAATTTAACAGGGAGACTGAACTCCCAATTTTTAGCCCCTTTTCCTCCTAATATGGCCTGTGACATTGGAAAGCTAGACTTTAACATACACAAAGAAAAGCTCTCGTAGTTTCTAAAGTCCCTTCCTCCTGATATATTTTTGAAGAGTGTTGAAAGTATTTTTACCTACTTCCAACTGGTGTTTTGCTAGCTAGAATCTGTGAGGCAGGAGATGAAATACCAGCTAGACACCCTCACTGGAGCTTAGTATATTAGTCATATTACAGCTCTTTTGGGTTACGATACTATGAAAAGTAATAGTATCCAAATTTGGTCCTGAGCGGTTTTGAGATTGTATTTCTAGATTATGTGATAGCATAGAGAACCCTTCAGTCATTCCTCATTATAGTAGGATATTCTTGTGTTTTGCATACTTTCTTATTCAAATGTTCATTTACCTCATACTATAGCATATAGCTCTTTATTAAGTTTAGAATAGGGGTTACAATTTGCAAAGCACACAACAGCAAGTTTATTTTATTAAGTATACCTTTGTAATGCAACTTTAGAAATTACAGGTGTGGTGTAATGCACAAATTTGCAAATTGGTGCATTTCCTAGCAAAGTTCCTTGTGGTGTGATCTGTTCTACATACAGAGTAGTGTCAGATTCCCTGCAGAGTTAAGAATTGTCTAATTCATTGTCATCTTCCAGATTTCATATCATTAACTAATGGAATAAGAAGAAATTCTCAGACATATTGAAGGAAATTCGTTGGAGGGGGAAAAAAGAGAAAGGGACACCCAGAACCCTATTTCTAGGCTTTTTTTTTTTTTTTCTTTTTCCATGCTAGAATTTGTCTACAGGGGAATATTCTGGAATAATTACTACAAAATTAACTTTCCACATGGGACCTCTTATTCTCTGCTTGGAGCACCATTTGTAGTTGACTTTAAACATGCTTTCAAAGGGGATGAAATTATATGACAGTCTCTCTCAACTGTCAGATCAAAATATTCAGAAATAGGATCTTAAAAGTCAGCTTCTTACCTTTAGTTTTTGGCACCTAAAGACATCTAAATATCAAAGTATTCCCATTAACTTCAGCAAAGCTATTGATTGCTCAATACTTTAATAATAATTCACAACAGTTACTTAGGTGGCAGATTGTAGGGTCTCAGTTTAAAATTCTTGGGCCTGTTCTGTTACTGTGACCCATAAATGCTCAGCTACCAAGTGTAGACTAAGTAGTTTGAAGGAAGAGATGTCCATAGGACATTTGAAGACATCCGTAGAGCATCCAAAGGACCCTTTAATACAATACCTTGTGTCTGTCAGGGAAAAGCAAGGATGCCTGGTGAAAGGATGTAGGAAAAAAGATGATGTGGAAGGTCCATCAGTCCATCAGCATCATCAGGACGCTGACGAGGTGTCCAGTCATCAGTGGCTCAAGGAGCTCCTCAGCTGACATTTCAATTCAGGGTGTTGGGTTTAATATAAAGTCCTTTGTACTTTTCCTTATCACTGTTGGTTTTGTAAATCTGAAAGAACGTCAATTCCAGACTAGTGAACTTCATTCATTTCAACCTGAAAATAATCTTTGGGCTGTTAAATGCATTTTTTCAGTAAGAGTAGTAATACAGTCTTGAGGGATTCACTTCCCTTTGCTACTCTTCCAAGTCACTAGATCTGTGCTGAGGCATCTTTTAGGTGAGTGYGTTCAAAATTCACGGTATAATATTTGAGTCTATGGTTGTCTGTGGTCAGAAAAGATACAGAGAGAAGTTTGATTTGTGACGTCTCCTAGCAAAAACTACTTTGATCAAAATGGCTGTGCTCTGTTTCAGAATTTTTAGGACAGAAAGCACTAGACAGTAGAGTCATAGGTGGTTGGAAGCAAAATAAATAATAACATAAAATAGAGATGTAAGATTAATAGAAATAATGTGAACTGAATTTCTGTGAAACAGAAACAGAAATTCAGTATTTCATCTGCTGTGTAGCCACTGGTAATAGCAACTTTACACACTGCCATCATGGACTGTTTTTTAACAGATAACATGAAAATAAAACATTTTCCTTTGCTATCCATCACAATTAAAAGCACTATAATGATGATAATGATAGGTGGTAATTAGTAAAACAAATATATTAAATATGTTTAATCTGCAGTCTGTTTGGCATAATTTCTTGATAATTAGGTTATATAGGCTATTTAGCTGAAAATTCAAACATTATTGATGACATTAGAAACTCCAACCAATTCAGTATTCTATGTGCAATTATTGGGATGCTTTTTGGGTTATTAAAAAAAAAAACCTTAACAGAAATTTTGCATTGTCAGCAAAATGAAAGAATAGTGAGTCTTCACATCTGGGACTATGGTTATTATGTGTGCTCTAAATTGCCAGTTCAAATCTTTCCCAAGTATATTGGCAGTGATATTGCACTTCTTATAATTCATAGGAGTTCACAGCTCAAAATTTTCTGATAATTTGCAGTCACTAGTAAGTTTGCCATTCTCTGACCACTGCTGTCACTTCTTTTCTGGCAGAAAGCTGCATGAGTGCCAGAATTGGTGGTTCATACTTTCCAGTGTCCCCCGCCCATCATTTCTGCCATCTCTTTTCTGCTGGCACTGTGGCAGTGCACAGGTCTGGGAACTGATCTGGCTGAAGACATATCTGACAAAGAAAAAGTTTTTTCCCCTTGTTAATTCATACTGTGAGAAACATCAACCATCATCACTCTGTCTTTTGCGCACCAATCACCCGTGTGCAGAAATACAAAACTTAGATTTCTGTTTCAAAATGAAATGTGACTGTTTCTGTTCTTGGAAAGTGGAGATGGAGTAGAAGTGCCTCTAAAAAATTAAGATGTCCTATGTGGAACATGGCTTAATACAATACTATGCAGAAAGCTTTTGTGCATAAAATTATCAAAATAACAAAAAATAAAATATCAGTCAGGGACCTGGATGACTTGTGTGTGGGAATCTGCCTGCATAAGTCCAATTTATACTCTCCTGGTAGATTTTACCTGTTTGTATATGTTTTACCTGGTTGAAGCAACAGGAGATGAACAAAGGAGAGTACTGGTACTGCAAAATATCTCAAAGCAGATGCTTCCATCTTGAGTATTCATGCAGAGCAAATCCTAGACTTGCCATAGCCACTCAGCCATCATTTCTGCATCTCAGAAAACACTGATCACTGCAGCTGCTGCTGTAACCTAGGAAATCTGCCAGAGAGCAAGCATGACCTTATGAGAACAGAATTAAAACATTTCAAGTCTACACAAAGCCAGAAGATTCTGTTACAAAACCTCTTTCACTGGATAAAACCTTTTTGTCCACAAAAAATAGGCTCAGGACGCTGATGTTCAGTATTGAGCCGAATATCCCTTCACCCTCTTGTAGTGCTCAGTGAAGGTACGGCCAGGTCTTTTTCCTGTGGTTTCTGAAATTTCTGCATGCTCCCTTTATTAGAAGWGGAAGCCCAAAGCAATATGTCAAGTGTGCTGGGAAAAGAATGATTGTGTAGGGTTTATATTCCCTGTATGAGGGAGCACAAGTCAGGATGTTGGAATAATGGTAACTGGTGTGCTAGGAAGGTGGATTAGTTGGCATTGAGGTCAGTAGGGAGGCAACTTCTGTAGGTAAGGACCTTCAGAAACATGCAGATTTGCTGTTCTTTTATTAACAAATCCTTCATGAAAGAACCTGACTGTTTTTCTATAGCAGCCAAAAGTTTCTGTGGGTGGCTTTTTTATTCAGCGATATTCTTTGTCACCTGTAAGCAGTACATCTAAGCTTAGTTACACACTGCTCCTTTGTTATTTCCTGTTCTGCCTTGCCTTTATTTTCTTTAGAAGTTTGACCTTTGTATGTGTACTGTACATTACACTCTCTTGAATATATGCTACACTTGTAATTTCAACGAATCAACAGTCTTYGGTTTCACACRCATGCACAGACATGTTTCCTCACCYGGACTAAAAGTGCCACAGGGCTCACTACATGTTTTAAAGATAATTGAAGAGATGACAGTGCAGAAAGATAAGAAAGAAAAAGCATTTAGCCTTTAGTGGTCAGTCATGTAAATATTTCTCAGTGCCTAGCCTATCCCCAGAAGTGGGGAGGATTTAGAAGCAGAATGGTTTGGAGTGTATGTTTCTTTAACAGAACAACTAGCTTTTAAATTTTATTTTAGCGTTGTGTAACATAATACAAGACCACATTTTTTTAATGAGATTTTCCATTACTATTCTATTTTGTGCTGCCCATGTGATCTTCCTATATGTTTTGTACCTCTAAATCTTTATTATAGTTACCCTTACAAAACACCCTTTTGGGTGAAAGGAGGACTAGGAAGCAAAAAGATAAAGTTATTTTCATAGAAGAATGAAGGTTCTGTTTTAAAGCAGGAAACTGCACCCTGGGTCCCACCTGATGTCCCTGACATTTCCTTTCTCTCAAGTGTTGGCTTGTGATGGGTGGTGTTACAGCAGCCAGGACACTTCTTCGCTCCCAAGTGTCTATTCATTTGCTCTCCTTTGTGKTTTTGGAATGAGGAAGATTCTCTGTATATTGAATTAAAATGCAGGCAGGAAAATTGGCCATACTTTGGGTGATAAGGACTGTTCATGATGTGACAGGTTGCAAGTTGCCTTATAAAATAGTTTTATCAGTCTTCCATAATTTATACTTTGGAGGTCACGATTTTGTACTGGACACAAAATAGCATCCATTCCTATGGAAACGGGCATTATGATGTCACTTCATTTTTTCAGTGAGATCCAGAGGAACCTGTAGTGAATTATGAGCCCAACTCTTAGAGCTGAAGCTGTAGAATATTGTAAGCATGCTGCTGCCTGACATGCTCATGTTTCCTATTTTAGACCTGACTGATCTTCAGATAACATATGGTGGTACAAGTAATTGGAAAATTGGCAGACCTGTCAAGAAAATATGCTAGATGGGACAAAAATACGATGCTGCAGCACATAAAGTGTCTCTGAAGTTAAATTTATTGTCTTTTATCAAATGGTGAAGTAAACGTATCTGGTCTCAAAAAAATGAAACATTTTTCAATGGCAGATGCTTTTCAAAAGTAATTTTTAGAACAATGATGAAAGTTCTTGCATTTGAAAGTAATTTAGTGGAAAACTCTGGTCACGAACAAAGGAAAGGTGTGTAATACTGTCTGTCGCAGACGTTTTAATATCTTGTCATCCATGTATGGTTTAGTAATTTCTTTAYGTAACCATACAGTAAATTGGTCAGTGAAATATTTACTCATTAAATTATTCTTCTACTATAAATGTAGGTGATTAGACTTGTTTAAATTTTGAGTGTTCTTATAATTTTTATTTCGACTCGAGCAAAATCAAACGCTTTAATAAATGACATTTTTTGCTTATTTTTATGCTTACTGGTCAGGCAAAAGATGACAAAAGTCTGTACAGAATTCTATATATATGCATAAGTACAAAAAGTGTACTTCTTATTTAAGTTCATTAATGTTCAGGTTTTCATTTTCTTTTACAGGAAGATGAAAATGAAGCTGAGGCAGAAAATCCATCTCAGGAGCTGAATTTGGAACAGAAAAAATCAAAAAAATAGGAGATTGCTGTCTTGTTTGAAATATTTGCAAGTTGTGTAACAGTGATTATAGTTTCTCATTGTAAAATTAACAAAAATAGTTCTCAATAAAGTCATTGAAAATTAAATTCATGCTGCACTGGTGAATTAATTAAGTAGCTCCTGGTGATATTCTTGATTACATTAAAAGCTGAATTATCAGAACTGAGCACCATACCAATAAAATTCTAAAAGCTTTTTGAACATGGTATAGGAAGCTGATGGGTTATTCATCACTAATAGCATTTACTAAGCAAACAGGTCAATTTTTTTTTTACTCTACAAAGCAGTGTTATCCTTAAAAGGATAGTTATAACTCAGACATATTTTGGTATTTCTGAGCAAGAGCTTTGATTCTTATAAGTTAGATAAATATGTTCTACTAAATGAGTTCTGAAATTTCTTCTGATCAGTGATTAAAATAAATGTTGCTGACGACTGGGTGGAGGCAGTCCATGTAAATCTTTTCCATCTTCACGTGATCATTGTCCTTTAATGAATGGCAAGCTTTTGTCTTGATTAGGCCATCCTACACAGGTCCAATTCCTTCATACCAATCTTTCCATTCTAACAGAATAAAATAACTTCTTGCTGTGTCATTAGACTTTTAAGTGAGTAATGAAAATCTGACATAAAAACCCCTTCTTCCTATACTCATCATTTTGATTTCTGATTTACCTCTGCTTTTTAGCCTGTGCAGGTCAGTAAATAGGAAGGTTAGTACAAGAAGATCAGATGTAGGTTTATAGCCCGATAGTTTCACAGGTTGCAATGAAGAAACCAAAAATCTTACTGATTCTGTTTTAGTATTAGAGCAACACTCACTGAAGTCCCATGAGTGAATTTTATCTTGCTCTAGGAGAAATGAATCATCTTCAATTGAAAAAGTTCACCTCTTTTCCCACTCTTCCATATTTTTACCCTTACTCTATGTATTGAGTGTTAAATCAGATTGTAAATACTATTCATCCTCAATTTTATCCCGTCTGTATAAATTACAGTTTCATATATTTTAAAAACAACATGCCTGTGCTTAAGCAATATCTTTTATAAATTCTTTTCTGGTTCATGAGATTCAAATGTGTATAGCTCGTGGACAAATTTCAATCACTATTACTCTACAGGAGTTTAATAACACTAGATCTCATTTTAACGAATGCAGCTATCATGTAAATTAGCATATAAAATAAATTCAGCATTGGTCCGTTTGGTGCAGATCAACCACTGTAGCCATCTCAGAAGGGGGCAGAATATGATTTTGACTTCACTGCAGTGGAAGAGACAGATTTAGGAAAGACAGAAGCACAGATTTACCATGCAGGGCCTTATGGACTGTTCTCTGCGCAGTGGTGTGTAGGATCACAGGGTAGATGAGAACGAAGTGAAAGTTTTTCCTTTTTTTTGGGCTAACCCAGAAAGCCAAGGTCAGTTCTCAGCGCTTAGTACTCATCAGGGTCTGAAGAAGGGGCAGGGTTGCCTTTGGAAAGGGCTGAAAGGCCTCTGAATTTTGAAGGACAGAACAAGTAACTTGTAAGAAAAGGTGAGAGAATAAGGTTTTACAGGGGACTTACACAAAGGTAGGGTAATGGCAGGGGGAGTTAGTGGCTGGGATGGATTATGGCCATGTCTTGGCCTCTCTGCCCATCCCCACCCCCAGTGCACTTGGTGGTTGGGTTTATCCACCCAAATTATCCTGTCTGAAATTAGCAGATAGGGTCTCATTTGTGCAAAATCATCTACTTCCATTCAGTCCATGGCAGCAGGTTTGTCCTTTTGCTGTGATTCTAAGCTCTGTGGCAGCCTGGAACTGAATGGGTGCATAAGATGAGAAAGGTGGTTATTCGGTGCTCAGGTTTTGTATGAAAATATATTACTTGGCTCTCGAACACCTGAGTGAGAAAAATGGTTCAGATGTTGAAAGATACAGAAGCTTCCATTTGAAGCACAATGCTGATGAGCTTAAAAGGAGCATTTCGGTATCTTTCCTAAATTCTGAAAAATTTAACGTGGAAGTATAATTACATAAATCATACTTTTTGGTAACTCCTTTTTCAGAAATCCAACATATGTCACCAGAAGTCTACTGTCAGGGTTGATAAATAGAAATCTGTCCCTTGGTTGTTTAATTCAAAATTAAAATGCTGGAATTTAGAGATTTTCACTGCAAAGTAGTAATAACCAGCACTGTTATCATAATCAGCTGGGTTTGAGATGAAATGAGACAAATGTGACTGAATCAAAATGCAGTCCTAACTTCATCTCTTCCAGAAAAATGGAGACCTATTTAATGACTTGTGTTGACATTTTTACTAAATAGAGAGTTTCTTAACTGATAAAGATCAAATAAAGACTACACAAATTAGGTGACTTTACTTCCTTTATCTTGATTCTGATCTAATTAAAATTCGCAGCTGAATTGATTTTTTGTATATTCTTGAGTTTTCAGACTACCAGTATGAATTTCAATTTCATCACATATTTTTCTCAATGTCTGGAGGTTTTTTGGGTACAATGCACTGGGTAAACTGGATGGCTGCAACAGTCCTACATGACTATGACATGACGCTTCCGAGTGTTACTCTTCATCAGAACTAAGTTGAAAACCTGATGCAGGATATTGTGGCTTTTATTAAAGGTATGTCCACGCTGCAGTCAAACACAAGCCAGCTTGGATACTTAAAGCAGCCTACCTCCTGTAGGGTGAGGCTCAAAACTTGTTACAGCCATTTTTATGGAGCAGTCTATTCCTTGTATGTAAAATATACACAGACACCCCTATGTGCATGTGCCCGAGCAGCCAGTTATAATGACATTTTTATTTTATTCTCTCTCTCTCTGTGCAGTTTTTTAATCATAAAAGTCACATGCTGCTCTGAAAGTCTCGATGGAGAACTATCTGTTTCCCACTCCATCCCTCTCGTGTTGGCAGTGGTGGTGCTCCCCAGTTGGGAATTGCAGTTTTCTGGTTTGCACCAGTGATAGCTATTTTAGGGTGGCTTAGGGAATAATTATGTTTCCCATACTTGAGGAGAAACTGTCATTTTCCTCATATTAAAGCAAATTTACTGCTTTTTGTGCAGTTTATGATGGATTACCATTGGGTTTTTTTCAGTCCTCCATGTTTGTTCTTTCCCCCCGTGGAACAGTGGGCTATTGAGAATTTTGTGGACTCCAACACTGTGTTTTCTGTTACAGACAATAACTTCACCCTCTAAGAAGAGCAAATTTGTCTGTTACTATCATTTTCGTTCCTAGAAAATAATGTCTGACCTTTCTACTCCCCGTTARGCTCTTGCACTGCTGCCTCATATAGAGGTCAGCAATTTGGGGTGTGGAAGTTCTTGTCAATCACCCACAGAGTAACGTTTCTGATTTATGAGAGTATGATTTATGTTGTATCATAGATACATCATAGATATATGTGCAATAGTTTGCTATTAGATGAATTTCCTTAGTATATTACCTAATTGTTGTTGTCACGCAAGGATTCTTATTCTGAATGCTACATTCTCACGTTAAAGATAGGGCTCCAAATGATTGGCGTGAGCTAAAAAAGCAAAGCTACTTTTGACACAGATGCTGTTAATCTCCTGTTTGTAGCTCCACAGACATTGAAATAGTTGGATCTAAAATGTTGTATAATCATAAGGATTCTGCACAAAAGGAAATATATCTTGGTATTTTAATCCCAGTATATGTACAACTTCTTACTGGTTAAATGAGAATCTGCAGTATTTTGTTATTTTGTTAGTGATACATTGAAATGTATTGCTACACTGGTCATTTGGCACTCATTTATGGTTTTTCTCCTGAACAACACTAGTCGAAGTGCATTATATGCATGAAATGTGACATACAACAGCTAATCCTAACACAATATTCATTTTCTGCTCATTAGAAAGCATTTCTATACCTTTAAATTAAGAAAATGGTTTAAACATGATTATTCTTTCTCAGGAGCTTCAATATTGGCACAGTCAGAATTTTTAAAGGGAAAGAAACATACTGACAGAGAAGTATATCACTTCAGTGTTTCTTTGTTATTGGAGTCCCATAAGCTGTCTACCTCTTGGCTGGTTGCTCTGCATCATGCTACAGAAACTAACTCTCCCTGACATTAGGCTGGATAGGTTTTACTCTGTGAAAAGTGAAGGTTGATTGGAAACTGACTCTGTTTCACATGTCCTAAAGAAAACAGTTTTTACATAGCAATGAGTAAACGACTTCTATCACCTATCTAAGGCTATAGTGTGAAATCATAGSAGGTAATAAATGTTTCCCCACAGTGAATTCAATGTGGATTCTGCAGCGATGTTATCTGGCGAAGGAAGTAACATGCTGAAGGCAACAGCATGAAAATGCATGCAGCTATAGCATAATTCTGATTTGTTTTGGAAGAACTATTAATTTCCTTGTTACAAAGCCAAGTAAGAGCAACCCTTTAAAACTGTTGAACCATGAAAGCCATTTCCTTAAGGGTTTTAAATTTGGGAACAGACTCATGAAATTTATGGCTTTGATGAGATATTCTTTGCCTGCAGTCAGAATGAGAGCCAGATCATTGGTTTCCCAGCATGACACCTATGTATTCTTGTGTGCACTAGATATCATTAGGCTCATAATAACACAGCCATCATCACATTAACGTCTGAAAGGTTCAGTTTTGATGCTTGGTTTAAGTCTCTCATGTATACCTACAGCATACTAAACAGCTGAATAAAAACAAAAGCTATACCATACCTATATTGTGCTATTGTTCTGCACTTTAACCAAAAATACAGTCATTTTATGCCTGATCAGATTTTTATTAATTTTTTTCTTCCCAAGTCATGTTGTTTTGAAAGAGCTGCAATGATGAACTAATAGCATGTCATGAATACAGTAACAGATAATGGTACAGTGAGAACATTTTTGTTTGGTTCATGCAGTAGGGACAGTAGTGAACATCGTATACATATTGATCTAATAATTGTAAGTTATAGTATATTATTGAAAGTTTATGTACTATGTCTGCCATCTTATGGTAGAAGAGAAGTGTATCAGAACAAGCCAATAGCACCTCATTGCCTATATTCTTTCAGTAAAGCTGGGMAATCTGTAGCGTTCTAGCAAGGCACCAGCATTTAGAAGTCATACAAAGAAGGAATTACAGCTGAAAGCACCGGCTTTCACCACTCTGCTACATACTACTGCTAGTTTCGATTGGAAAAATGAAGTATATCCCTTTACAGCATAAAGTTGCCACCAGGCTTTACAGTGAATATCTTACCATTTGTACCAAATGAAATTTGCAGAGAGACACTAAGAGAAATCAGTTCTTATACTGCCACATGATTGAAAAGGTGGATAGAGTTTGGGAGGAACATACTTGTTCTCATAATAGAGAGAAAAAGTTTGGAGAAGCACCAGTATAACAAGTCTAGTAACTCATGGCTTATAGGCAAATTACTTATTACTGTGACCTGAAAAGTTTTTCCCTGATCAGTGTCAGAGCTTTCATTTCTGTAGATGGGAGGTGATACCTGTAAGAGTTCTGCTAGAGATAGTCTGCATGCTGGGGCTGTGACATAAATTGAGTCAAAACCAGCCAATTTCAGTGATCTGGAAAGAAAAAAAAATACACAGACAAYTTTGATCTTCAATCATCAGTAAGTTGTGAAGGTTTTAAAGGCTATGTGAGACAATATTCAGCTAGCACTTAAAACCCTTGTGGAATAAGAAACACTAATTAGCTGCTGAGGAGGTGGGATTTATAAAAGCTAGAATATAACAGCAGTGTTACCCACAAGAAAGACTTTGGGATATTTTTGGTTTAATTGTTGAAATACAGTTGCTTAGTACTTATTTTGAGGATCATTGTTTCAATCACCAATATTTGAATTTTTTTGACTCAACACTGGACATTTTATTTTTAACATCTTGCTATGAAAGATGTGTTATGAAATAACCTTTTTTTCTTAAATATTTTAATAATCAGTTGAATTTTTTATGTCTTTATATTTTCAGACATCAACCTCTCTTTCAAGTATTGAATCAGCTGCAGTATTGAGATGTTTTGTCCCTTAAAAGAAATGCAACGTTCWTTCTTAATTACAAATGTCAAGCCAAGTGCTTAGGTGGAAAATGCCTCTTTTGGCCCTCATTTGATCCCTAAAAGTTTCCTGCCCTATTTTGAATCCAAGCATAGTGCAGATAATACATGACATTGCTAAACCCACTCTTTAACCTGCATTGTTCATGTAATGGAATTGTCTTTAATTGCTAACCAGATTGCTTATCTAAATCTTGGTATGTATTTTAAGCATTTTCTTTTGATGTGAAGTCACATTGTTGATTCACATTTTTAGGATTTGGAGTTGAAACAAAACTGAGACTATCCTTTCTTCCTTGTGGATGAAACCTTTTTAGATGAGACAGGAGAACTGTCACCTTTCAGAGATATCAGCGCAATGGGACCCGGCAGGGTGAGGCTGCTGCCAGCAGTGGGGCAGGAGGACAGAGAAAAGACTCCCATTCCCCAGAGCTTTGTTTCCATTACAGATGACAACAGCCTGGAAACCCAGGTTGAAGAAGAGGTATACCTTGGGTCATGTTTTTTAGCACATCTCTACATAGTCTTCTGTATTTTTGGGGCCTTTGATAAGAGAGAAAGGAGTAGAAGATTGCATTGCTGAATGCTTAAGATACGTAGTAGGCCACACTGGAGCAAAAATGGCAGACCTAGTCTCAGTGAATATCATCCTTGGGTCCAAGTAGTTATGCAATTTCTTCTTACCACCTCATCATCCAGGAGAAAGCTTGGAGACATTGCTCTGCTCCTCACTACACACAGTAATTGATGCACACTTTCATTGCCTTTTAAAAAGCCATACAGGTGTGAAGAAAGGATTGTTAGAATAATCTTGTGTTTTTTCACAGCTTATCACACCAGGGGGTCCTAAAGGTTTTGAAATTCCCTCGGGGTAAATTAAGGTGAAATGACACCAAACGATCGGTTAAGTGTTTTATCTAAGGCAGAAGCAAGCTGAACTGGGAAAGTGTTACAATAAACAACCCGAACTTGGAAAGTGTAGCAGTAGGCAACGTGGGTTCTATTAAAGCATTTAGAAGAAGAAGAGGAAAGAGAGGAAAAGAGAGAAAGAGACAGAGAGATATCACCACCCTTGGATCCCGCGATGACGACGATGACGGGTGCAGCAATCCTCCGGTGGCGGGCGCGCGCCGGCTCCTTGGGCTGGTGTCTTTTTATAGTCTTGTCCCCCACCTCTCGGTTGCATCAGCCACGTAGTTTCTAGAACTTTTCGCTCAGGCATTGTTGTGCAGAGGAGTGGCTGCGAGGGGTCTTTCAGGTGGTCTTCGGATGGTCGCGAGCCACTTCCTCAGATAAACTCTGTATGACTTTTTGGCATATATGGTGAGATGTCCGGCTTGGGTAGAATACGGAGCTGCGCACCCTCCGGCACACCCTGCACGTCCTGTGTTATCCGACTCTTCATCTGCAGCTTATCACTGCTATGCAGAATGCATTTGCCACAATGTTTGAGGCATCAACTTCACATTAACTTTTTCAGTTTCTCACACTTACCCCCATCAAATTAATCATAATGAGAGAGACTTTCAGAGGCAGACCTATTAAGTAACTTCAGTACCACTTTTATGCAGGCACTGTTGTCTTGCAAGCGGTTTCTGAGGAGTGGATGAGGCTGGTCTTCAGTCACTTTGCTGCTTGCAGCCCCAGGAGCATCTCACTGGGTGGCTGTGTTCCTAAGGATCTTCTGAGAGCAGCGTGCCATGGTGTGACTATGACCTGTCGTGTCTGCAACTTTGTTCTCTCAAAACAGTGAGTGCATGGGGGCCAGAACGGTTGGTATGGGGCAGCTCTAATGCAGCCTGCTGATCGGTATATTAGCTCAGTTCTTCAGCCAGAGTTTGACCAAGGTAAGAGCATGAACAAGAGTGAATTCTTACTGTCTCCCACAGCATTCTCCTGGAGAAGCTGGCAGCCCATGGCTTGGATGGGTGTACTCTTCGCTGGGTAAAAAACTGGCTGGACGGCCGAGCCCAGAGAGTTGTGGTGAATGGAGTCAAATCCGGTTGGCGRCCGGTCACGAGCGGTGTTCCCCAGGGCTCAGTTTTGGGGCCAGTCTTGTTTAATATCTTTATCAATGATCTGGACGAGGGGATCGAGTGCACCCTCAGTAAGTTCGCAGATGACACCAAGCTGGGCGGGAGTGTTGATCTGCCTGAGGGTAGGAAGGCTCTGCAGAGGGATCTGGACAGGCTGGATCAATGGGCCGAGGCCAACTGTATGAGGTTCAACAAGGCCAAGTGCCGSGTCCTGCACTTCGGTCACAACAACCCTGGGCAACGCTACAGGCTTGGGGAAGAGTGGCTGGAAAGCTGCCCGGCGGAAAAGGACCTGGGGGTGCTGGTCGACGGCCGGCTGAACATGAGCCGGCAGTGTGCCCAGGTGGCCAAGAAGGCCAAYRRCRTCCTGGCCTGTATCAGGAATAGTGTGGCCAGCAGGAGTAGGGAGGTGATCGTGCCCCTGTACTCGGCACTGGTGAGGCCGCACCTGGAATACTGTGTTCAGTTTTGGGCCCCTCACTACAAGAAGGACATTGAGGTGCTGGAGCGTGTCCAGAGAAGGGTGACGAGGCTGGTGAAGGGTCTAGAGMACAGGTCTTATGAGGAGCGGCTGAGGGAGCAGGGGTTGTTTAGCCTAGAGAAGAGGAGGCTGAGGGGAGACCTTATCGCTCTCTACAACTACCTGAAAGGAGGCTGTAGAGAGACGGGTGCTGGTCTCTTCTCCCAAGTAACAAGTGATAGGACAAGAGGAAATGGCCTCAAGTTGCGCCAGAGGAGGTTTAGATTAGATATTAGGCAAAATTTTTTCACTGAAAGGGTAGTCAGGCATTGGAACAGGCTGCCCAGGGAAGTGGTGGAGTCACCATCCCTGGAGGTGTTCAAAAAACGTGTGGATGTGGCGCTTCGGGACATGGTTTAGTGGGCATGGGTACTGGGTTGATGGTTGGACTCGATGATCTTAGAGGTCTTTTCCAACCTTAATGATTCTATGATTCTATGAATTGGCTATACCGAGACAAGACAGATGATGATGAAAGTTTGGGGTCATCAGCTGAGAAGTTGGCAGAAGTAACAGTAGTCCTTTAGACTGAACAAATGTTTTTCCATTAATAACTATAACTGACAACTAGGTCTTTAGACACACATTTTCTGGTCATCTCAGCATTCCATTCTCAATCTGGTCAGATTTTGCCGTCCACATGTGGTTAGGAAGTCACAGCTTGTTTGACATAGACATCAGGCCTGTTATCTTTCCGCTTCTCCTCAAGGCTGAAATTCTGTGTAACATTAGTCCCCAAAACTGGTTGGAGACTAAAGTAAAGGTAGTGTCTCACTAGAGAAGGAAAAATACACAAAGCTCTCATTCTTAGCCTACTTGTTAGTCTCTGCTATCAGTTTAAATACAAATTTATGACCAACCACCCTGCTTCTGCCCTGTAGCCTGGGATTGTCCTTTTTTCAAAGATTTCCTCTGGCCTGGGCATGCTGCCACCGCTGAAGTCATGCAGGCTCAATTAATTTAGGTTCCCTTACAACAGAAGATGGCAGTTCCAAGTGTTTTCTGAGAGGACACCAAGGCTGAATTAATTTCCCACCTCCTTACTGTCCAATGCTTATTAACCTTCAGAGAGCAATAGAGTTTTGCAGTAGGGCAAACCCCATCTTCATTAGGGCTTGAGAGAAGGCTGAAGATATAACTCTTATAACAATGAAAATAACTGTTTTGTTGGAATGATTAATTGCTAAGTCATTCTTCCAGGGCAATCAATCACCATATATTCTTGTTTGAGCAGTTAGTCTCGGGTAGAAGTTTTTAGATTATTTTAAACTAAATATTTATTACACACAAATAAAGTGCCTAGTTGTTGACTTGCATGCAAGTTCATGGCTTATTCCCTTTACTGCTTCGTTCACAATGAGTGAGACCTTTTTATTATAACTATTTGCCATTATTATGGGGTTTTTTTATTAATTATAGTAATACCTTGTCATAGACCTGGAGCCCAAATTTTTAGGAACAGTAAAAATGAATGAGAATAAATCAGTCTCCATTCTATTCTGAGTTAAAACTTAAATGCACCTAGCGAGGGTTTGGCTCTAGCCTATGGGTTTTTTTCTGGTGGTATGGTTAGCTTTCTTTGTTTGGTGGAAGTACCTTACAAAGCCTTAGAAATGTTAATAATTAGCTGTAAAAGGTTTGTGCAAAGAAAATGGCACAAACCTGAGAGGATTGCACAAACCCTACAGGATTTTAATAAAACAGTGACAACAGTGACCATTTACCTTAGAGAAATGATCAAGGTAAGACATGTAACTTTTAATTTTAGTATTTTATTTTTAGTATCTTAACTGTTAACACAAGATCAAGTGGCATATCAAATTTTAATACCAAGGCTCACCATAAACTATGTCAATGTTTGACACATTATTTAAATTTTTGATGTCTAAGAATCTTAAAACGTAGCTAAAACGTGGAAGGAAAAAAAAATACAACTGCTACCTCCCTGTCATTTATTCTGTGTTGAACGGCTCTGTAGGGTGTGAATGGTTTACCTTTGGACTCATCTGGGACTGCGAAGGAAAACAAATGTATCTCAGACATAATGTTTTAGAAGTGAAAAAATGCACCAATTTTCAAACCTTTATAATTAATTTAGAAAAAGTAGACTCCTGTTTCTACCACAGATGGTAAAAATAGAAGAATAATGGTTGACATGCATCAAGGTTCTGCCTGTAGTATTGATAGGAAAATCACATACACCATTAACATGTCGCACCTACATGTATTTCAGTATATCTGTTACAGTCTAGACGTTCAGTTCAGTGGACAGAACAATGGTGCTTTTCAAATATACAAAGTACATACCATTCATAAAGTATGTGCAGTGAGAGAAGTATGGATCTCTAACACCACTGCGGCTTTGTTATTTTTGAAATCTCACAGGAACAAATCAGAAAGACCAAATATTCAAGCATACCAGTAGAAATACCACTGCACCTCATGATTCCCCTAAAAATGAAACAGTCAATTTGCCATGTTTGCCCAAGTTGGCAGGGAAGAGTTAGAGAAATGCAGCAATTAAGCAGCAGGTTTGGTATCAGTGCCTTTGAGCTTGTACTATTACATTTCAAAGATCTTGATTTTTAAGTAAAGTTATTTTCTCATCAGGAGCATAGTGCCATCAGAAGTCAAATTAATCTAACGTTTGTGAATTATATTTCATTTATGAATTGTATTTCAGTTGCTTTTAAGAGCACTGTTTTATCTATGGCATGAGGAAAGAAACCTGACCTTTATTTGCCTCTTGTACAATGATATCTAATTTTAGACCACAGCCCTGTCTAGTACATATCCCGTAATACCTGACATACCAACCTTTTTGAACATACTCAGCTGCTTTTCTAACTCTAGATATCAATTAAATATAGTATTATATGTATATACACACATATAAAAATCTGTATTGTACTTCTTTTAGTTATATACATATATAAGTTGTGTAGTCTCCATCCTTAAAAGATAAAGCCCTGAGAAATCTGGTCTGATCTCAAGCTGCCCTTCCTTGAGCAGGAGGCTTGACTGAGACCTCCTGAGCTGCATTCCCACCTGAATTCTATGTTTCTGTGATAATTATTTCACATTTATATACTTAGCAGCTTGTATGTGCAAATAGGGTAATAAAACACTTTGCTTATGAACTCCAAGTGTGCCTGTTTTCCCTCTGGGAACGTGAGGGAAATGTCACTTTCCAGTGCATGACCCTGAGCTTCACACTGCATCCAGTTTCCCAACTTTGCGCATAATTCAGGCGTCGCCCTAGGCTCTGGGGGTCCAGGTGAGCTCCTGGGGCTTAGACCAACACTGCCTTCTAAAATAAGCCTCACAGTGCAATTGTTCAGCCTCTAAAAATGAATAGCAGATTTTAGTACTCCCTTTCAGAATGCATCAGCAATTTGGGCATATTGATCTATTGTTTATCCCTTCAGAAATATGTGATAATGGAAATAGAACTAGGTGTTGCTTTGGGAGGGTTTTTTAATTGTTTTCTTTTTTCCTCTCCTTAAACATTTAACAACTCAAACATACACAGACTTAGGTGATGCTTGTGGAGCTCAGGCTGACACAATTAAAYGTCACTAAGCTCTGGCAGTGACAAGGAGCTTCGGGAACCTTTCCCCACTCCTTTGTGCACAAGTCCTGCTCTACTGACCACCAGTTCTGTATCTCTGGAAAGTGACTGACCTCTGGACTTTATCACAAACCACACAAGCTTAAACGTGCAAGATGATACATACGTGGTATTTCTAAAAAACAGTGGCAGTCTCCTAGACATACCTTGGAAAGGATTAATATTTTTGAGTTTATGACCAGTTTACAATAGAATACTGATGAAGGTATATTTTTCTTGTATTCTTCTTTTTTTTTTTTACTAGCATCAAGATAATAATTTTTCCRTCTCTCTATTTTATCTCTCACCTTAGATGAAACATCTGGTAAATACCAAGAAAAAAAAAGGGGTTATAGGTAGAAAATAATGTTTTAAATCAGTGTTTTAATCTGTTAAGTAACGTTGACTATAGCGTTTCCCTTGCCTACTCTTTCTTCAAAAGGACGGATGTAAGCTTTTGCTCTGTAAGGATCTGCATTTCTCACCCTGCTGACAGAAATGCTGTGCATATGCCCCATAGAAACTGCTGGCTACAGAGCTGTTTTAGTAGCTGTCACTGTTCTGTGTTTCTGTAGAAGTTTCTGGTCAGTGTTTCATTACATCTGTGTTAGCCAAATGCTCTGTTAGAAATACAGTCATCCCAAAGTTTACTCTGCAGTGTTACCACGTTAGGGTACATCCTTCATAGTCTCCTTTTAAACAAAGATGTGTTCATCTTTTGATGATCATTCATTTGAGAGTGCATCCATGATGTATATGACATCTTAATAAAGCCTAAGGGTTTAGTACTTATGAAAGAAAAGCAGTGTGGCATAAGGTGGTGATTCTCCAGTGAAGCAGTAACCTCAGGAGCTCCGATTCAGCAGAGGCTTCTTGACATCTTTCCCTTGGGTCAAGTCAATTGAGACTAAAAGCATTGCAAATGTCACATACGGAGGGCTGTTGAAGACAGAAGTGACACTTATTTACAAGCCTTTGCTGGCTGGCTTATCTTTGAAATGCTATTGATTACCTCATGAAGAGGAGGCTGTATATTCTTTCCCTTCTGCCAAAGCAAGGTAAGTTATGTGGGCACAGGTAATGGAAGCTGTGAATTTGGGGGAAAAGAGATCTATGGGTGAAGTAAAGTACAACAGACACTCTGATGTCAAGAAAGGTGCTGTGATAACAAAGAGGGGAACAACCAAAGCTGCCAAGAACTCATTGGAGTTAACCTATGCTAGTATGGCAAGCAGCAGAGCCATTCATATGACAGATTATTATACAAGCTGTCTTGTTTTGCCTTACTAAATTATTCTGCACCCATGTCTTGTGAAAAAAAGCTGATTTGCTATGCCCTAGCAAACTGCTGCTTTATCACAACATGCAGAGCGACAACATCATTAGGAAACCCAGGCATCCTGTCCCCTCCCATCCAGTTCACCTCTCTTAATATGAAAAGATCATGTTCATGGGTGATCTCCCCTACCCAAACAAGCATAACCACAAAGTCCCTCTCGCATGGTACAGCTTTCAACCCTGGTGCATTAACCATGGCTGAGACCACATGCAGGCTCCTGCTACATGGTCAGCAGCATAATGCTTGTGCTACACAAGGGCACTGAGCATGCTAACGTGGGTGGAGATGGGGGAGGGCATCACTGGAGTCCCATCACCCCTCTCTGCCTTTGTCTCCCTGCTCCAGGTGGGTCTGTTCCTGATGGAGCCCGCTAGTTCTTCTGAATTGAAGTGTTGGTTTCATCATCACTCGGAATAACACTGAGCTGACAGTTGTGGACAMCACTTTTCAGCTCCAGTTAATTTATTATTTTTAAGTAACATTGTTTCAATAAGGCATATTGGCTCTGATTCAGCAGAGGCTGCATTCTTTCCCTAAATACTTTACATATTTGAAGAAATCAATTATGTCTATAGATCTAGTCAAAAAGCCATGTTTAGTCATAAATTCTTTATTCAATGACAACCTTTTCTTTAGTGTTAGTGGCACTGTTCTGCTCGTGCTTCTGAACCCAAATCTGCAAAGCCTGAGTTGTACTCCTGTGAAGCAGAGACAAACCTTGCTTTCATTTCTGCTAAATTGGAAGTGGTTTGCAATGCTGACAAGTGTCTACACAGAATTAAGATGCAATAATGAATCGTTTCCTCTGATCCACAATAATATGGGTGTGTGCATGGGCCTGCACACATAGAAACACACACAAATATGTGTGTATGTGACCATTTCCTTGATTTTTACTTGACTGTGTGCCACAAGAAATACTGKTTTTTTGTTAAACTGTATTACAGAGTGATGTACTTTATAGTAGGAGCTGGAATTTTAATTTCCACTTGAAAAAGCTTCTTAGTTTATTAATACAGTTGTCGTCATGGGGAAATAGGAGCTTGAGAAAAAGTCTCACCATTCTGCTTTTGTAGAGATGCTAATGTAGTCTTCTAATAGTAATAAAAACTAGCATAGTTCATGACATCCTATCCAATGAGTATTCCCATTAAAAATATTTAGAATGTGGTCAAATTACATTTACGTCATAAAATGAAGTTGTACTATGATAGAATTCTAATMAAATCACAATTATTTCCATTTGGCATAAAAAGAAATTTCAAACTCTTGCTGTTTATCAACTTAACTTTGCTAATTGAAGGAAACAGTTTGTATGTCCTTTACAGGATATGCAAAGCACATTTGTATTGCCAAATCAACTTTTTCAAGATTGTTGCAAGGTAGAGTGTAATGGCTGTTGAACGGCTGCAGAATGATTCTTCTGCATTTAAAGACTAGTGCTTCGATTGTGTAAAAGATAATTCAACCTCTTGATTCAACTTATATTTATAGCAAAGTAAGTGAATAAGAAACCTGACAACAAATTATTTTCGTATGCTAATTATACACACAGTAAGCAAAATGGTGCATATGACTAAGGGCAGAATATACTGGCTTTCTGGCAAATTTACATATTTTTATTACGCCTCTCCATAGGCACTCTGTAGAATAATAGGACCACTGTAATGAGAAATGACATCAAGTTGTTTGCTGCATATTACAAATGTCCAGTTTATTTAGAAGATTAATTCACAGTGCGAGAGACAAAAATGTGAGAACTTTGCTTGCTTAGGATGTTGGGGAAACTGTGTGTTTCTTAATGTGATTCTGTTTTTTTTTAAAGTTCTCATCTAAAAGATTACTTGAAGCTTCTATTTTGACATTAGACATTTCTTAATTGTGCCAGTCACTACACAAAAGCATTTTGTGAGAGAATTCAGCAGAGACTAATTTTAATAGCATCAAGTGTTATAACAAAACATTTTGATTTCCATACTGCCACTATTTATCCCAGCAGGAAAGCTCTTATTTCTGAATTCCCCATGGAACTAGCTCTTGTACTTGCTAATTACTGTACCACTTCCCTGAAGCTTATCTTCACTAAGGTTTAAGTTTCTGGTAGAGAGCTTGACTGTAAAGGAAAGCTCAAATAAAGGACATTTTCCACTAAAAACTGGTAAATTATAGTCCACATTCTCATAATACCTGTTGTCCTGTAAATATGTACAACGTACACAGACTGTAATTGCACCTGAAATTGCAATAGAAATGACACATTCTAGTGATGCCTTCTTCCTTACTTACTGTTTGGATGTTTGTTTAATGGTGTAGCATGAAGAGCCAAATCAGTGGCAKATACAAAGTATGTAGCCGGGTCTTGAATATTATTAAATGATGAAAATACATGCTTGTATTTGAATGCATGCCAGGGCAATCTGTTTTTATAGCAGTAACATATAACAAATCCAAATGAGTTTCCCATATGCATAAAGTTAAGCTGTGAAGATGATTAATTATTAATTTCTGGAGGTTTTTACATAAGACCATGTGTTTAATATATAATATTAAATTATATATATAATGGGGATATTATATTAAATTATATAATATTTGGACTGTGATTGTACCTTACAGCCCAAGTTCTTTTATACTAGATACTATAAAAATCACAGATTTATTTATTTTTTTTTTTTTTTAATTCATCTGGTAAGTATATCAGGAGATTCTGTGAGGTAAGAGGAGACCAGACATGTTTAAAAGATACCGTATATGCACATGAAGGATAGCAGCGTGTCCTGGTTTCAAACTGGAGGAACTCTTTAAGTCAACATATTTAGAGTCAAGGCAAGACATGACTGGTTTAATTCATAGTTTAAATAACTACCATAGTAAGTTAAAGAAGACTTTGATTAAAAATGTAATTTTTAAAGCTACAGGTTGCTATTACAGCAAAAAGAAGTGTTGGATTCCATGCTGAAGGGACTAGTGAGTCAGTATATAAAATGAAAGGATTTAGTAAACTTGCTTTCATAATCTGTCCATCATCTAAGGATTCTCTTTTCAATATAGAACTGCTGCACGCAAATGGTGCGTAGTTACAATTGCTGAAGAATGCTACTGACATTGCAAGGAACTACACCACACGGTCACATCGGCTGTTCATCTTAATTTATAACATGTAACCTTTAGGCATTCATTTTGTCATCTTTAGTAGATAATACAAAGTGTTACTGCATCAGATCTCAGATTCATCCCCAAAATGTTGTCTACATTATCATGTGTATTTTACACATAAAGATAAATGTTTGGGTTTTTTTTCCTAAGAAATTTTTAAGTATTTAAACATAATCTATTCAGGCTTGTAATTTAAATGCATATAACTTAGACAATGTGAAAGACACCTTCCCAGGAGTAGTCTTAATATATTCTCTTTATAGGCCTGATTTTTCATTCAGCAGGTTGATACCTATTTAATCACCAAAATAAAAATCTCCAAATTCTGAAAACTGCTGAGTGTCACAAAGTCCAGTGAGTCCAGAAATATCATGTTGTAGTCAGGCAAAACATTGCTGAGAATCAGATTTATTTAACTGATATAAGAGCTCCATGGCTCATGGTCCTTAATTTCTAAATTGCTGGCAGGAGCAGAGGGGAATAGGTTTTACAGTATATTCACAGTATATGTTGGGTAATAGCTGCTCCTGCTTTCAGGTTGGTTGGGATATTTCTTTTAGAAATTTGGGAATTAGAAATTGCTGCTGGGCTACATAGTAGAATATGCTACTGGGCATACTTGATATTTCTCACAGTAACTTAATTTAGCCTAACAGGCTTTGCTGATGGCTTGGAGCCATAGGCGGCAGCAGCCCCCTTTGCTCTGCTCCCTGTGCAACTCAAGTCCCGCATGGAACACAGCTCTAGCCCAGGGTATTTCTGAAGCATTTACTCTTCAGTCGCATCCTGTCATGTTCCTGTATACGGCATACGATCCCATACAAGGATTTGACAAGGAGAGTATGTCTCCTGGCACCATTACTTCAAGTAATTCTGATGAGTTTCTTGCGCTCATCAGGGTGTTCTTTTGTGTTTTCCCCATTAATTGGGCGTGGTCAGCTACAACTTCTCTACCATTTTGTTTTGGTCACTAAGATGCTTTCCTCCCAGAAGGTAAAATTATGTGTTCCCTGTAATTTCATAGAGTCTCAGCACTTAGGTTTGCCTGAAGTGTTGTTTACCTTTTAAAATGAGATTTTCTCGTTTGGGTTATTCTATTTTCTGCTGTATTGTAATTGGAGATTACAAATAGAAAACTAGGGAATCTCTGTGGGCAGGTTAGATTTGAGTGCTAGTCGATACCAGCTTTCAGGAGGTGACACCTGGACTCTTCTTTGAAATGACTTGATGAAACATGCCAGACCTGTACCCTGGGGAAAGGTGCTTTTGATGGAGAGTTTTCTCCAGCTGTTGTAGCATCAGAGCTCTAACTGTATTTTCTCAAAGATTGGAAAGACCATTGATCTGCCCTTAATCATTGATAATAGGAGAAATCTGATGAGCTTTGTATCTGSAATACTACCACATTAAATAATAGTATATCGTGTTTGAATGGTTATGAGAATTGTCCTGGTAGGTAAAAAAAATTATTTTCTGTCCATTGTTTAATCTCGGCAATAAATTATTCCTTTTTGAAAAATAAATATAATTTTACTACTTAATTCCTCTTATCACTAGAACATTGCCATCAACTTTTTGCATGTTTCACTGATCTTTAAATGACACACAATATTAATGACTTTAAGGGTTATTTTGAAGGAGAGTTTTTGTACGTACTGCCTATCTTTTGTTTAACAAGTAAGCATTTTCTACTTTGAAGGCTGGACTTACTGTACCTTTTTTCTTTCAGCCCTTTCACTACTAATGTGATCAAAAAGATGGTTAATGTGCAATTTCAGGAACAGCTATAGAAATCTTTTAAAGTAGGTTTCATTCTTGGGCTCTGGTCATCTTGCATACAAACTGCTGAATYGTGAAGTTATTTTTTGGCGTCTGTTGAGCATGGGCATCTTTCAGTGTAGTCAAGTCAAATCTTTCCTCTGCTTCTGACATTGCACTGACCCGTGGTGATTTTTTTTTCGTCCAGCCTTTGTAATTTTGAATGGGTTTGCCTGGTACTGTTTAAACTTGCTTATATCTTGGTTGTTGCAGTATTTCAGACAGGCTTTGAAGAACTGATGCTTATGTATCAAATAGATAAATGCTTTAATAAATGCCTATAATAGGCTGTGCTTTCATCCTCAGTTATTTCCAGGACTCCCCAGAGTTCCTGGTTTTGGTCTCAATTTGCTTTATTCTTAAGAGCCTTCATTGGATAACATCTAATTCATGATACAAAACACTACCATGTGCTGATGGTTATATATGGGTATGGACTGGTTACTTTTCGTCCCTCAGGGAGYAAGTTGTAAGACATTCACTCGTAGATATTTTGAGGCACGCTGTTAACACAATTTGTTTCACTTGGCATCTTTTTTTATCCAGCTCTTGGGTATGATTGTAGGTACAGATAAATTAAATTCCTCCCCTCATATATCCAACAAATTGTTCTATTATTCCATAGATTGTCACCCCAGACACTATGGGTGTTTAAGCATGTGGCTCGATTTATTTACATGAATTTAACATATTGGGTTTTATGTGGTAATTGAACCCCCAAAGTGACTCCTGGTGCCTCAGGACATGACTAGGACCCAGAGGAAATGTATTTAGGTGATGTTTGGAGTGCTTTACCATTTGCAGGCTCCAAGCCCTTGGGGGATTTAAATGCTAAGGTTAAATAGGCAGCTAGTTAACTTAATTGCATTTTAAAAAATTATATTAGTTTTTACAGGGCATTGATTTTGCACATCATCTGAATCATCCGAGGAGTCCAATTTAACTGATCATTTGCACAGCCTTCCTAGGCTGAAATCTTTTGAGATAACATACCTAGAAGTAAGGAGAGCTCTGTTTCCAAACAGCGGTGGCACAAAGGGGTGAGGGATTACTGTGAGTGGCCCTGCCAAGATCATTTCAACAGCATGAAAACCACTGATAAACRCTGTGGAAAAAACCTGAAGTCCCCAGTTCAGGGAGGCCTGCTTGTCCAGATAGGCTTGAATGGCTGCCAGTGGGTGAATCAGATGTCACTTGGGTTTGCAGTAGAGGAGACAATCTGTTCCAGCAGCGCCCGAGCCTGAAAAGAGGGAATGAATCAATGGGAAGAGACTCCATACACAATGTCCTTTTCATGTTACCAGGAAAGGCAGTTTTATGCCAAATTACTCTGGGATCAGGCTTGTGCCATTTACCTTATTGGAAAGCAATAGGTCCCCTTTATCAGCCAGTACAGTACTCATTTTCATTCCCATCTTTGCATTAAAGAAAGGGATATGGTTTCTCTGAGAATAGCGTTGAATTGGGTTTCATTCTGTGAGGCTGTGCAACTGTTGATAAATAATTCTATTTGCCGACGTTTAAATCACTGTTTTTTTAATGATAAGGAGAGTTTAGATTTTCTTTTGAATTAGCTGAAATTTTATGGGTTGCAGGTTCCATTCTACCCCTGGGGCACTGTCTGCCCCACTTAGAAAAATACGAAATTAAATGAGAGCAAAACAAATTAATCTCAATTTTGTGATTTCAAGCTTTATTCCTCCCCCAGAATCGCAGACATGCACGTGCACACACACACATGCACACCCACCRTTACTCTGAATGGTGTTTTTGGTCATTTGAAGGGCTGCAAATGGCTTGAATTATTTAAAATGGCCACTGAGGGACCCAGTAAGTTTTTATATTCAGCAGTGGATCTTAACTGTGTTCCCGCCTTGGCGCTAACAGTCCATCTTYTCTGTTCAGGTTTGGTTTAGATGGTTTTCAGGACTCTTAACTATATTCATTAATTTTCTCCAAAACTGACCTTTAAATAATGACCACTTTCTCTCAAGCTTTTTGAAACAAATTTACGTTGGATGCAGACAGAAAAGGACTGAATAATCTACCCTGCCTGTCAGTGAAAAGCCATTCCCAGGTTTAAGTTTCTGAGGGGATAGATTATTGCTGAGTGATAAATTTGTACTTGATATTAACCAAGTAGTGTTTGTACGGAAGCAGCCAGGCTGGCAGCTAGTGGTTCCTGAACAGGGAGACATGACACAGCTAGAATTTATTGGCTCATTGCAGTGCTCTCTTATCCATTCCCATTGCCCATCTTTCTGAATAAATTTGTTGCTTCGGGTAGCCTGTTTACTAATCAGGAAAATTGCTATCAGGGCAGAAATGAATGGTATGTAGAAGAAAGGAAAGCTTAATTTAGATTTAGAATTAATCCTTTTAGATCTTCTACAAAATACATTTTTCTCTTTCAAAGTGTGATCACTTTTGTGGTATCTTCATGTCTTGCCACTCTTTTAATAATTGTACCTCTTTCCATGCAGCACTTCTCAAATGTGTCACAAGTGTCCCCTGTGCTACCTTTTCCATGCACGTTTTGTGTCTGTTGCTGATTTAAGCCATAAATATTTCAAAGGCCGTAAGTTAAAAAAAATCAATGATGACATATATGCAGTGTTCATAATATATAAAGACAGTTGTCTGAAATGGCCATTTGAAAGTTCTGGAAAATTAATCACCATAATATTTATTACAGAACTGTCTCCTTTATCAACATWATTATTATTATTATTGATATTACTATAGGCATCCTATTATTGTAGCCTTGTGCTTATTAGATGGGAGCCTGTTTCATATGTGAAGGCAAAGTTTCTACAGTTTTTTTTGCCAAGCGTGTGAAATACTGAGATGTATTCAGAGTGAGCTGCACAGAGATGTTCCTGTGTCCTCGTAATCATTTTTTTACCCACCAGCTGTACTTTCTCCTTCGGACAGGGGCAGAAGAGCCCTTCTGTGGCATTGAACTGTGGCTACCTTCTGCTGCCCTGGACATGAAGGGTGGGACTTCAGCACCAAATAGCCGAGTGCAGTGACCACGCTGCCTGTGGGCACAAGTGCGTAAATAGAAAGCATATGCTCCTTACGGCCTCCAGCCCTGAAGTGTCTGAAATACATGGGTGATGTACAGGAGATGGTGTCAAAATAGAGCCAGAGCAGTAATTGCACACTGTTTCTGTTTGCAGGCCTTTGGTGTCATGCTCGTGACTCCAAATACATGAATAATTGAATCTCACTTAGAGTTGCATCTTCCTTCTGTCACCCTGTTTTAGGCAACTGTGAGTTTGGAACCTCTGGGTAAAGGGATATTGTGGGCATGTTGAAAATGCATATTCCTTTATTCCCTCAGCTTTTTGTTTGTTTGCTTGTTTTTGTTTTGTTTTGGTTTGGTTTTAATTTTGTTAAAAGTAAGCTGCCAGGGACTATACCGGAGTTCAGAATTGAATAGCCATTAATTTTATGCCTCCAAATAGGCTTCATAGTTCTGATGTGATTTCACAGGGCAGATACTGAGAGATGCCCGTTGCCCAGGCCTAAAGGGTGATTCTGCCACAACCGTCTCCGTGGGTTCTGTGTGCTCTGCCTTTTCCCACCTCGGTGCCTAACGCACTTAGCTATACAGAGCTCTACTAGCTATAGCTCTGCTTAGCTGGATAACTGTAGTAATTATGATAACAATAGTGACGTGGATTTTATTGTTCTGTTGGGGGAGAACCAGCCTGATTGCCAACCATCAAGTTCCATTTGGATTTCCTCCAGCATGGTCTTCATTGCCAGTAGTGAAGACTGTGCAGCTCCAGTTATGCCCTGTCCTGTTGCTTACAGGATATTTCTGAGAGACATTTGTGTAAAGCTAATGGGGCTGTCCCCAGAACTGTGGCCCTGAAGGTCAGAGACTGTTTACGGTTCAGGAGTACCAGGAAAGMTTCTGAGTTTGACACTTACAGAAAATCAACAATCTGTTTAGACTTGGTAACTACAAATATTTATGATTACAATCAAAGAATTGCTGTGGATATAAAGCCTCACACTTTTCGTAGGTCAGTTTTGGAAGTTTACATAGGAAGAAGTATCCGATAAGGGAATTCTGACCGACAGAAAGGTAAGTAAGTGCTGACATTTTTGTGACTTTTTGTGCATGTCAGTGCATTCAACTGTTAGCAGAGCTGAGCAAACATGATTTTCTTTTCATAAAATGGTGAGACTGGGTAATCTGTTGTACTTTCTCAATTAGTTGTAATGAGAGACATTTGACTACATTATTGGGAAACTAATATAATTATCTGATGCTGTATTGGAAAATTCATAATGATTTGAAGCTGCTGGCAACATTTAATGAGATTTCCTGTTTTGCTTTCATTCATTCAAGTATGTCCTTTAGCAGTCAGATTGGTAAAGGTTGAGATATTTTGGCACGGAAGAGTTTCTTAAAAGCAAAATTCTTGTATAGTGGGGACTGTTCATATCCCAAACTTTACCTGAACCTTATTATAATGGAGAACATTTATTGGCTTCATTTTAGTCATTCTTTTCCATGATGAAGTTTCTGTCATAAATGATGAGAAAACTAGATTTTTCCTGATATCAGATTGCTACTTAATCTGCAAATGCATTATGAAAGAAAAAAATTAAGGCTCTATTGGAGGATTTAAATACTCAGAATGTTTTTCTTGAGTAGAAAAAAGGGCAAAATTAAACRAAACAAGACCCAACAATACTTGTTTTCTGCACTCTTATTTTTAGATTCTAAATACAGCTTGCGACTCTACAATGCTATAAGACAGACTTCAAGACTGCATTTAAATACAATGGTAACCCAACGGAAATATATTTATCCTTCTCTATTAGAAAAATGACTTGTGAAGAATAAAAGTTGACTGTAGTTTTAAGTAAGCTGTATCTTTTAGTGTAAGTTTGAAGTAATTATTTTTATGTTGTATAATATGACCCAAATATTGTATTTTTGTCAGCATGTCTAATAGGTTGCTCAATACCCTTGTTCTGTACAGGTCATTGAGCCCATTCATGTTCAATGATATACAGTATGAATGTTCATGGGTAGTTTGATACATCTTTAATAGAAGGTGAAGGAAATGGCACAAGTTTATTTTTTGACCTTCTAGAAGTGCGTTTCCAGCTGAAGTGAATTGCACTTCTAGCCTCATCAATGGAAAGACAAATTCTGGAGTAGAAAATGCTTAATTACTGCAGATAAATCTCTGAGAGCTGGCCAGTTATTTTCTGTGATTACCATTATAAAGCAAATTAAAGGAACATTTGTTTTAGATAAATTATTGTACAAAGTGAAAGGTCATCACAAGCATTTCCCTCTCACTTCTGAGTTCTTGGATTAGTTTATGCTGCTTTGATGASCTCGTCTCTGCCCTCAGTTCAAAATGCTCCGAATAAGTAGTTCTGTTCAGGGCCCTTAGCTTGAGACTACATGAAAGAATTCTGAATACTTGATCATAAGTAATATATACTAAAAATTGATGTCAGCGGACATTAAAAAAATGAAAGTGGACAATTTTCTTCTTAGAAAGTAATAATTTAATATGTGAAATCATGATGAGAATTAATATGAAGATGAAAAGTCTGTCCAGTCAATAAAATGCATATTATATTGAACAGACAAATATGAAAAGAACCCTGAAAGCCTAGTCCAAGATGACCATTAACTTTATTAATGCAGAATGAAAACAATTTGTGGTCATTCTGGCCCATTTTATAATACCAAGTTACACAAAACCAAATTCACGAGACCCAAGACAGGCAGCCCAGGCACGATCCCAGATAAATTTGGTGGAGTCCCAGCATAGAGCTGGTAGAAGCTAGTGGTGGTTATCTGAAGGATGGAGATACTTGTACTCTCTGACATCACTGAACTGGTGAGTGAAAGAATTAATTGGAGCACCTTGGTGGAATGTGACTGAATTGAACAAACTGGGATAACTGTCCACCTCTCAATGGTATTGCAGGGAGGTGAGTCTGACCTTGTGCAATGAAAGGAAAGAGGAGTAGGTGCTCCTTCAGTGTGCCTCTTCTCTGGCAGATCATCAGGCTGTGTCTTCTTGCTCTGAAAATTGCTGACAGAGGAGTGTGGCAAGTGTTCAATGATATAKTAATAAGACATTTGTAGTGTTTTGTATCAGAATGTACACAGGATAAAGGAGTTTTAAAACTTAGTGGAGGTACAATGTCACATATTCTGAAAGATCACATGGAGTGCTCATGTGGTGGAGTCTGGTAGAATAATATGATGGGAAGAAGCACAAAACATGAGTCTATATTTGTCTTTTAACATGGTATTTCTGAGTATAAGATCCTGTGAAAGAGAAGTTTCTTTCCCACTTGATGCCCAGTGCTCCTGCCTAACACACAATGGGTTGATGGATGGCAGATGACAGTAATGCTTATAACTTGCACGTGGGGAGGTAGGAAAAGGTACAGACTGCAGGAGCATACTGCAAATTAATCGCTGAAAAAGACTGTGAAATGGGTTAACAGTGCAACTCAGTATATAAATGTTGACAGGCCTGAGAATTGTATTTTTTTCTTTTAGCTGAGGCAGTCTGTATTGCATGTTCCTTCTAGAAAAACAACAGTCTATAAAAGAAAAATTAAATTTTTTATCTGCAGGCAACAAACTAGAGTAAGAATGTCCATAAAATGTAGTAGGTTTGCCTTAATCTGCAACAAACCCCGTGCAGCGTAAGGGCAGCAGCCCATGTTCATTGCAAAAGCAGGACCTTCGTTCTCCGCTTGAATTTGAAAGTCTGGTGTTAGGTTTAAAGCACTGATCTCCACTACCACTTTCTATGACCATGACCCCAGTTTTCTCACTGTATTTAGAACGCGTTTGAGAATGGCACACTCACACCACAGTTAGCTTGTGGGTTTAGTTTCATTAGTTTTAAGGAAAACAATATCAGCTAATGACAGTGTTATGTTTCTCTCCTGGCTTCCCCTCCAAAGAGTCTTCAGAAAATAAAAGTGAGACTGCCATTATTTAAAGGACCAATTTACAACTGGGTGGCATTTGGTAACACTTGTAACATTTGTAACAAGTACTGCACCATCGAGGAAGATGGCTAATGGGCAGTTCTGTGACATTGCTGGTCAAAACATCAGCAATCAGTTTTCTTTTTATAGAGAAAGGAGGGCTATGAACAAGGAAGCATATACATTAGGAGAAAGAGAACCTGAGAAGCTGTACTAAAATGCTAAACAGCACTTAAAAACAGAATGAAAATATTTAGAACAGGGTTTGTCTAATTAAAATTTCACTGAGGTTTAGAAATCAAATACAGTGCGATGTTTGTTCTCATCTTATCTTCRTCATATTTGTGCTTGGACGTGTGCTCTGCAATTCCCAGCATATTACACAGTTTATTTCCAACATAATTGTAAGGGAGTGGCTCTTCTTTAACTAGTTCTTTTCATTTTTAGCCCAGGCATACTTTATTAATTATGTCACAGTACATTTCAGGCATTATAAATCTTACTGTGCACATGCCAGTGTCCTCTAAATTGATTTTATGGGCATTTATGTTGGACTTTTGCCAAGTCATTGGTCCAGTTTCAATCTCCAGGGCGATTTTTAAACTAGTCTCAGTTTCACCCCTGAATTTATGGTTAATTGTATAAAATGGATTTAAAAGTCTAYTTATCATTGTGCTGTTGTGTTTGACAGAGATATTCAACTGTTTGAGGGTAAAGAGATGACAGATTAATAACACTTCAATAGCGAGTGACACTTTGAAAAGTTTCAGTAGAGAGAGYGAAGTGCTCTTCATGGTCGCTGTAAGGAAGACTAGGATTTTGCCTGAGATGAGATGATGCAGTAATGCCAGGGCCTTTACTGTAAGAAGGTGTAAGAGAAGTGACTAATTGCTTTGATACAGAATTTCAGAGAGGGAACAGATTACCAAAGAATGCTACAAAGGAAGTACCAAAACTGCGGTGAGCGGTGGAGAGCTGCACATAGCGCTCTGCCACCAGACGCCAGGCAGCTTGGGCAGGAGAGGAGAATTCAGAGCTGAGGCTTGACAGACCCATCAGAAGAGCTATAAATGAAACATAAAAAGTGTGCAGATTAATTTTAGGAGAGAAGGCTTTCTGGCTCTGGTTTTACAGTCGATGTAAGGTCATCTGCATCCTTGCTGACACCATGAGCGCAGCTGTGGCTGTATCTCACCCTTCCCACCGTTGCACTGGCTCTAGCAGTCATGGATGCTGGCTGTGAGCACACCAAATGAACAGCTTTCTGGGCTCCATGGTTCACAGGCCTGCTCTCACCTGATGTGTGTGGTGGGGGAACCATGGGACTGATGTTAATTCCTTTGTTTTGTCTTTACCAGACTGGTTACTGATTTGAATCGAGACACCTTTCCTTGGCCCTGGGGAGTTTACATGTATGTAACTGCATGATCATTAAATAGTTGTCAGAAATGTTTTCTCTCCCTCATTCCCTTGCTTTTTTTCTTATTTGCTTTCATGAAGCAGTTTTGGTTGGCCACATGCTGAGTCTCTCATTCATTGCAGCATTTAGCAAGAACATTCTGGCAGACAGACTTGGCTTATGAATTCATTTTCATAATGTTCCAGCATCCACATCATGGGTTTTTTTGCCTGACAAGTGGGAGATTTAAAAAATAATAGTAAAAAATAAGCACATTATAACCCAGCAGGAATGATTTTTGCAAACTTACATCTTAATGCAAGAACTACATAGTAGGAGGCTTTTTAGGTTAGCGTAATTGAGCTCTAGAGTTGGTTTGGTTTTTGTTTTTCTTCATGTTTGCTTTTTTAATGCCTGCTAAGGTTTGATAAACTATGCCATTTCTGCTGTTTCAGAGACATCACAAAGAATTAGCAGGTTCAGAAAAAGCGCAACGGTGTCAAACTGAAGCAACAGGAATTTGTGTATGTGTGTTTTGTTTGAGTGCAATGCCGCTCCAGGAAGAGTCAGACATTCAAAGAAATCACTCTGTAAGACCAGTTTTGTGTATACATTTTAAAAAAGCTTGCTACTGCTATGTGGGGGAGACAAGAGCAATCATATTAAAAGGACTTGAAGTGCCCAGGCTGAAGAGATGTCGCAAGTTTACATGACGCCCAGGAGGAAAAGAAACCATTATCACCACAGGCAGTCTCCTAACATATGTGGCCCTCATTTTTCTGTTAGGGAATGAAGCCATATAGAATGGGGCTAATTAAAGTTTTTCAGTGTTTAAGGAGATTTGCAAAGGATTTTACTGATTTATAGGCTCTTTCTCTTACTCAGCAAGTCATCAGAGACTTCCCCTCAACCCCGCAAAACACAGGAACCTACCAGCGAAAGCTGTGCTGCCGGCTATTCCTGCCACAACCCAAGAGCTGCTGAGTGGCGTGTTTCTACAAATCAGCAGACGGATTTCTCACTTTTCAACAAACTAACTGGAAGCTGACGGGAGCAACAGAAAACCTGTCTCCTCTTCAGTGCCGCTGGCAGGATAAGCAGCCCAGAAACGTGTTTGCCATGGAGATCATCGTGCTGTCAGAAGGCATTAGAAGAGCCTAGGCAACTCCAGAGCCCAGTATGCAGGACAGCATGTGCACACAAAGTCATCAGTTGTTTCTTGATGTGCTTACAGTTTAAAAGACACATTTTGGATGGAGTTGCTTGCAGAGTATCTTCTTGYTTTGTTAACAACTCTTCCTCTTGAACTTGGCACGTGCAAAACATACACTGTGGAATCTGAATATGTAGGTTTAAATTATTGTCCTGGTTTTGGCTGGGATAGAGTTAATTTTCTTCCTAGTAGCTGATATACTGCTGTGTTTTGGATTTAGTATGAGAATAATGTTGATAACATACCGACGTTTCAGTTGTTGCTAAGTAGTGTTTACATTACTCAAGGACTTTTCAGCTTCCCATGCTCTGCCAGGTGCACACGAAGCTGGGAGGGAGCAYAGTCAGGCCAGCTGACCCAACTGGCCAATGGGATATTCCATACCATATGATGTCATGCTCAATATATAAACTGGGGGGAGTTGGCCAGGGAGCAGCGATTGTTGCTTGGGGGACTGGCTGGGCGTCAGTCAGCGGGTGGTGAGCAGTTGCATCACTTGTTTTTCCTGGGTTTTGTTCCTCTCTCTCTMTCTCTCTGTCATTGTTTTCCTCTTCATTACAATCTATTATTATTATCATTATTGTTGTTATTATTATTGTTGTTGTGGTTATTATTATTATTATTATTTTATTTCAAGTATTAAACTGTTCTTACCTCAACCCACAAGTTTTCTTACTTCTGCCCTTCTGATTCTCTCCCCCATCCCACCAGGGGGGAGTGAGCGAGTGGCTGACTGGGGTTAAACCATGACAGTCCTTTTTGGCATCCAACATGGGGCTCGAAGTGTTGAGATAATGACAGATCTGACCAGATCATGTTAAAATAAATTTGTTATAAACATTTAATAGTCACTGGTCACGATGTTTTATTTGTTTGCATGGTTGTATTATGTAAATCCTTATTTGCAGTACRTATTCCCTGCAGTGCTGTTTGTCACTTCTGGGAGATGGGTCAGGATTACCACTTTGCTGTACTGTGTAACATCGGCTTCTGATACGATGATATTATTGGTAAAACAATTAATTCGGTATTTGTAGTTGGTATTGCTGTCATCTCCGTACCTCGGGCGCCATCTCTGGGAAATTAGTAATAATGACACCCTTCACCTTTTCTGCCCGGAGAACCAGTCTATGGGGAAGAGGGAGGGGGATGCTTTCCCCCGTTCTTTCACCTTCCCTTTCTCCTTCAGGCTAGTTACACCAGCTTTCGAGAATTTTGAATATCCTTGGGATGTTCAAGCCAGCATGCTCCTACTGCTATGTCTCCTGAATTTGTTTCAGGTCTTGTTTAGGGTTAAAAAACTATTTAAAAAAATCATCCAGAGATCTACCCCGAGGCTGTCATTGTTTCATTCAAATCAAATATTGTAGTGTTGCATGTAACATCAGAACGTGTCAGATTTTTTTTTTAAAGTATTTTTTCTGTGTTTCTAGAATGTCTTACACAATCAGCCATAACTAATGAGTTATGACCTCTACTTCAACGGCCTCTACTGGGCTACATTGATAAAAATAGTAAATAATACATTTCAAGAGACAGATGGTTTTGCATTTTTGCTCAAGTAAGTATGTTCAGATTTGTTTTAATTGCGATTGAGGGTGTCTTTTAGATACAAGACACTCTAAAAAGTTCACTTAGTTGAATGGATGTTTCTGTAGCTTCTTATCAGGAAAAATCCCATTCTTCAGAGCATAGATAAAGTATGAAAAAATTCACAGAAATATTGACAGAATAAAAAATATAGTATATTTATGAAAAATGTTGGAAGATATAAGGGCCTGTAGATTGTCTTTATTATAGATACTGTAATTTTTACTTATGCTTTGTTAAATCAATCATTTTAAAAATTTAGAAGTGTTTTCATTTCCTCATTACCCATTCTCTAAAATATCTGACATGAAATAAAAAATGGTCAAGACAGTTTTCTCTTAGCTGGTTCCAACAAACAGGCCCGTTCAGTCTGAGATTTGAAAGGCTTTCCGTCCATCTGTTTTCTTTTTTGGTCTGTGGTGTTTTACCCACTGAGATTAAGTGATCGAAGAGGTAACATCTGTACTCCTTCCAAACCCTGGAAGTAAACATAGGAAATCTGGTGGAATTAAACTTTTATAAAAGGCCTGAAACAGAGGAAATGCTTTAAGTATGTGTGCGCTGTAAATACAGGGAAATCATCGCTTGTCCTCTGGGTTTCATACTGGCATACAGTGAAAGGTTTGGCAGAATAAAGAGAGAGGGTGTTCTTGTTTATTCAAGATTATGCATTTTTCTAACAAAGAGCTGCTTCAGCTAATTTACAATACTGGTTTTCTGCTTTCTGGGCTAAAAACAAAAAAGGAAATTATAGACAATAAGGGATTCCAATTTATAAAGTAATAACTGGAAGGGGTGCCACCGCTTACAAAGATGGCACTCTTAAATGACATATTCTTAAAACAGAGCTTTTATACACACCAGGCTTCATTTATAGCACTCCAGCTCCTCCTAATACGAGTGACTCAGAAACAAGGCATGTAGTCTTCCTTTGAAACAAACTCCTATCACATGAATATTTCATGAAGGTTTCTAGACAGATGGAAGCAGAAAACAAAAACTTGCCTTGGTTACACAAAATGTACCTCAGAATGAGAGTCACTGGGCTATTTTCTAGAAATCTGACAAAGAAGGTCCTGTCCACATTTCTGGAAGAAAAGACCAAGCATGGACCATACTCCTCCAGTGACCAAAAGGAAATTTCTAATACTTATTATATTAGGAATTATTGCTAGGAACAACTTGAAAATAGGAGTTTCAACTTGCAAAAAAACTCARAAGTTGTTACTATGGGCTTCATTGTTTGATTCTGTTCTACAATAGAGTGAAACTTTTCTTGTCTTTTCAGGTGCTGGTTGGGGAAAGTCACCCAGTGTTCAGGACAGTTAATGGCAGAAGTAAATAATCTGAATAACCATCAGAATTGTGAAAGATTTAAATCCCTTCTCTGCTAATTCAGAGAAAAAAGATGAAAATTGTGAGAACCCCAAACCTGCTTAGTCATCTTTTTGTCACTATACAATCTTTGCTCACTCTGAGAGTATTCCCCACACAGTCTTGGGCAAAAACAGTGTATTTCTTCTGAAACTTTTGTCTAGGTGATTTGACCATTTTCTACCAGATGAAGAAATTCTCCATCAAAAATTTCCCAGGCAACACCTATGTTCAGCTCCAGGAACTCTCTCTAGTCCAACAAAAGGAAAAAAACATGTGGTGGCAGGAATCATACCTAAGTAACTCATGCACTGCTTTGATGAGGTATGCATTTTGTCCTCTAGTGGGATGCTACTGAAAGCAGAGGAATAGTTGTATAAAAAAAGTAAAATATTGTAGAGAAAACAGATACAAAAGAGGGGTTGTTTAATAGATGAAGTTGTTGAAGTAATTTAAATGTTGAAATAGTTCTCTCAGGATCTTGGAAGATCTAGAAATTTTCTGTTTAAGATTAATTAAGCACATAAAACTCTGCTTTGTGCCCACCCCCATCCATCTGGGAAACATCTGGCTTCAAGCTATCAGAGATCATAACTGTGCTAGTAGAGAGAAGATTTTGAGAGCAGTGAGGATTATTTAACATTTGTCTTTACGAAGGATGTAAATTGACTTTTCTTAATCATGTTTCAGCTTCAAAAATTTTCAAAAAAAAGAAAGTTCGAATAGATAAGAGGCCAGAAAGCTCAGCACACACACAGAAAAATATTCTTTGAAGTTCTTCAGCTACCAAGGACAAATTTTGCCATTAAACCATGAGCAAAAAAATCTTTTACAGCTAAATATTCAAAAGCTTCTAAATGTTGCAAACTGCTGAGGCCATCTTAGAGCAATAACAAAGATTTTGCATCATATAAGTCCAAACTAGGACATAGTGAAATTGATCTCAGGAAGTCCGCAGACTCTTGAAGGTTTCAGAAATCATTTTCTACTAACACTTTACCTGTGGTCTTTATAGACATTTTTTATCCATGCTTCAGCACAGTTACTCTGTCATGATCCATCTTAGGACTAATATGAACTTATCTTTTGGTGCAAATATTCTTTATGTAAATTATAGAATGGAGAACAGAGAAGTTTTATATCCTTTTATTGCTTAATGCTTCATAATATGGAACAAAGATTTTAATATCACTTTTTGGAGATGCTGATATAAGGAAAAGGAAAAGAAGGCAAATAAATGCATCTTTAACACTATGATAATTTACAAAAGGACAAATGGTATCAATGTTTGTTTCATTGACTTTTGCTAACTAACAAGTTTTTGTGAAATTATTTAACGTTTTCTGTCAAGCATACTCTCATCCTCTTTTTTCCTATGTTGATATTCTGTGCAAGCAAAATGTCATTTTTCTTCCATAACCTTTTTATCGTTTGGAGTTAAAATAATTCTTTAGGTAAAAATTCATTAATTTGTCATCATTTCAAAATAGTCTGTAATCTMCCATAACTCCAAATGCTTTTGCAGACATTTTCTGAACTTTAACCCTTGTTATAGAATAAGACATGGGATCTTTGTGGATTAACATGGCATTCATCTGGGATGACTTGAGTAATATGTTTCACATGCTGCCACTACTTATTGCAACAATTGTACCAAAATGAAATTATTGATATATATCTTTATAACTTTTCAAAAATGAATAACTGGATGAAGAGAGGTTACATTTGCAAACCTGTCAGAAATTATTTTGTCTGTTTCAGTGGTAAGATATAATGATAACTGTCTGGTATGATTAAAATATGATGTACTTACAGGTTGGTAAATCCACTCTTACAACATTATTTAAGTAATTATGCACAGTTATTGCTAGTAGTACTAGTCACACGATATAAAGAAAAAATATTTGTGGCTGATTTTGCATGTTTGTTGCTAATACTGAGAGAAAAGCTTCCAGACAGAAGTTTTACCATTTTATTGTATGGAAATGATTCACTGGTACACCTGATGTTGGAACTATGCCTCAAATCATTGCATCTAGCCACGAGATAAAGGAAATGGGTATCATTTTTTGGCAAAAAATTAAATGTTTCAATGTAGAGACCTGCTTACATTTTAGAATGTGGAAATCTGGGTAAYGCAGGGTGAAACATCCTCTCGGGAAGGGCAATTACTGGTCACAACATAGTCAGAACTTGAAAAATCAGAATCTAAAATTTAGAATAAAATTTGAATCTGCTTATAAACAAACCCCCTTCCAAAATAAGAAAAATATCTTTATGTTAGAATCTCCAATTTTTAAGCAGGAGAGGTGATCTGAAGTGGAGGACAACCAGACTGGAAAAGGCTGTGGGAAGCCAGACAAGAATGCTGAAAATAGAAGAAATGCTACAAGGAAAAAAATGGTTACCTTCCTCTGCTTGTTTCTGTTGTTGAATGCATTGATTCTTGCATTCAACCTCCTCAGCAATGTTCAAGCTGCTGATTATGCCTGCAATTTTTTTCTTTCTGCTTCATCTTTTACTGTTTCCATAATAGCTGGTGCTTTGGAGTCAGTAGCTGATAGGATTTAGCTGCATACTAGGCTGAATGTTGTACTGTGTTGAAACCATTTGTTTGCTTCTTGTGACATGTAGGCACTATTTGGGCATGCATTTCAAAATGGAGTGCCTTTACTAAATGAATGGAACTGGCATTTGGTCAGGCCCAGGGAGTTTGCTACMTAAACCTGTCTCGATAGTGTCTTCTCAGGGTCAACGGTGGGATTGAGAGTGGAACTGAGGAAAGGACTCAGTGATGTCATTTAATACAAAGAAGGATGAAGACAAAAGGGTGACTGAAAGTGGTATCAGATAGGACTGCTATTTTAACAGAAGGGTGTTTTTGGAAGCTACTCTCTGTTATGTTGCCACTTAGCACGCTGAGAGAAATTAATCTTGATGTGGGCCGGTATTTGTGTGCCTTGGGAGAGTCTTCAGAAAGTAACTGAATAAACTGTGTAGTACACAGGGAGTGTGTAGAGGGCAGCATATAAGATGCATAGGCAAGAGTCTAAGAAGGACATTAAAGGATGATGGTACGGTGTGCTTTATTTTTTATATTTCTGACCATGTGTATATCAGTACTGAATTAACACATTTACACTGACTTTTTTTTTATGATTCCTCCTGAACAACCAGTTACAATGTCTCTGTTTATTGTTCGTACTTTCTTGTAGATGCGTTGTTTGCAAGATGGTTGCTCAAACCCATCACCCTTCTTCCCTTGAAGTATATGGTACCAAAAAACCTCTAAAAATCAAGATTTATCGTACCCATTTGAAGCTTCCACCTGGGGGAATCTTCAATCAGACATCTCAAGGAAGTTCTATTTGTTCTGCCTAGTTTAGCCTTTTTTCTACTTTCTGGATAAAATGAAAGTTGTTTCTTTTAAAAGCAATTTTCTCAAATCCTTTACAGAAGTGAAAATTAGTGAGTATAATGATTCCCTTGGCAACTGGCTCCTTAGGCAACAATGCAGCAATTATAAATAATACTAGTATGTTCATCTGATGGCTTCTGATAACAAGTCAATTCGGAATTCCTCTTTTCTTCTTATAACATGGGGCATCGTTGTTGAGAAAGAGGCAGAAATATTTGTATGAGGATGTGTATGAGAGAGAGAAGCAGAATTGATTTGCATACTGAGCTACAATACATAACTGGAAAGAAAGGATCAGGAATTTGTTTTAAAAGATTTACTTATAGGGATGTTATGACCATCCTCTCCAAAATACAATAAAAGCAAGGACCTAAACCTAATTAAAATTGTTTGGTATTTTGTAAACAACCCATTTGAAAAATTTAATTGATTTACCATAATATGTAATGGAAGAGTGTCATAATCAAGGTTTTTAAGAAGCAACTTGAATACTTCCATTTCTGTGGCAGCCAACTTGGAATATTTCAAAAGGCCTTGATCATTCATTAAGGGGACAGTCAAAGATTCCCGGCTGCTGTACCCAAAAATCTGACTAACATGTGATTAACTGCTAATACTTAAAAAAAAAAAAAAANAAAAGGAAAAAAAAAAAAAAAGAGAAATAAGAAGGATCCAGAGGAAGAAAGCTTGAAATTCATATTCTTGAACCTGCAATTGTATCATGTCTGCTGTTAAAGAAAGAAGAGGTGGAGATGTGCATAACGGAACGTACAGAATATTGTACAAAAGGCCTGGTACTACGTAACACCTGTGCATTCAAGAGCTATTACCTGAAGTAGAACTAACCTGCCTTCAGTCTTGCAATGCAGTTCAGTGTCTTTTCCCAAATTACAGTTAAAGTACATAGATACATCATTTGAAATAATGTTTCAGTAATTACAGCTCTTAGAATAAATATATTTATGTAGAACAAATATAATTTGTACTTCACAAACAGTGATTCCATTATTATAGATGGATGTATATTATGTAAAAAAATGCTTGATAATAAAATGTTTGCCCGCATATCTTCTTGAAGATATGTGTATACACAATTATTTTTGTATAGAAATATTGCTGTGTAGATTGGTAGGGAAGATTTTCTGTCATAAAAATAAATGTGCTTTTATTGGATACAAAGGTCATATGAAGAGGTTTCGCCTCTTTCCTAGATTTTTCATGGACTCAAACAGTAGCTGATTGACTGAATCTGATATATCAGTAATGGCTGTTAATCTAAATGACCTTCACTGTTGTTTCCCAGCCCAATGTTTTTTCTCATCTTAACCTCAATAAGCAATGATTTTATATGTCTGCTAGTTAATTGCCTGAAGTTATTTAGTACTTTCTAGCCAAGAATCTAGCTCTCTGGGATGCAACTAGATAATAATTTCCAATTAACAGTTGATTTATTATTACAGTAAAAATTAGCTGTATTGTTCACTTTGTATTGTTTTTTAAATTGTTATTTTGTAATTCGCAATATCAGGAAGTACCAAATCAGGTACCTGACAGAAGACCAAGAAAACTTAAAACAGCGTAAGTTAATTTGCATAAAGAACTATTGAATAACACCCCCAAAAGCATATAAAATTGTGCTATCTTGTGCAGGTGACTTAAAAGTGTACCATTTATCTGAAACCTGCCTGATGCCCTAGATTTACTTTTGTTAACTTAAAACACAGACAATGTTTTGTAAAGTCATAAACATTCCAAACCTCTTTTGAGCAGACATTATTAATTAAAAAAAAAAAATAAAAATCTTGTACTACAATTTCCAGGCATTACAGTGTTAATCAGGCATTGGAAAGTAAACATAAAACTTTCATGAAGATAGGAATACCAGACCTTTGTGAAGACAATATTGTCAGTGCACATACATGAGCAAGAAGCAGTCAGGGTCTGCTAGGTTGAATGAGTAACATGCCACAGCTTTTAGATTCTGCTCCACAGTGGTGCTTCTCACAGTAATGCTCCACAACCACTGGAGATGTTGAAGTTCATAGAGTAACATCTCCATATGTCAGCCCACTGTCTCAAACATGAATCACAATGATGATTGCCTTCRTCTTGAGCACAGATGCAGATGGATAGGTTTAATGGTATTTGCCAAAAATGGCTTAAGTGGGATTATCCAGAACGGTTAAGGAGTGTTAGAAATGTAAAACCTACATTTCTTTATGTCAAAGAATAAAACAGCACAGATAAATGATTGTTAGGGCTGAAATGGTACAGGAAAGCTCAGAGTCAAAAATCCCTGGTATAAATGAGAACTGTTTTACCAATGATTCTTATAGCATCTTATTTGAAAAAGCAAAGTATTTAAAAACCAAAAACATTTATTCATCCCTGTGGCTGAATTCTTCTTTCTGTTGCTGTTGTACRTAGTGAAAATCAGTGATAATGGCATTTGTTTTCATGTTTGGATTTCAAGTACTGGATGGAAATATTTATTTACTTAAAACCCGCTGTCATCTTTTCATTGTTGAAGGTGGTGTGGAGGGAAAAGAAGTAATTTTGTTGGTCTTGATGTCAGTGATAGGCAGTGCAATTTCCCTGGGGAAAAGACTAACCAGGTTCTGTGAAAGCTTTAATGGTTCTTTTAGTGCCAGGCAAAGGAAGATTTGAGGCTTGCAAATGTGTATGAGATAAGAAACTGAGAAGTAATGTGTTCAGAGCTTTATTTTTTTTTTTTAACTGATTTATTACTATGTATTTTTGCACGTCATTTTTCTCAGGGAATCATCACCTACCTCTCCATCTTCTCTGTCTCCATAGGTAAACACTAGTTCCGTAYTATAAGCAATACTCATAGGTAGGTCTGCAGAGGCTTTTGCTGTAGTGCACAACTGCGATACAAAGGGCAGGTTTTGGGACGAATGCCTACGCAACGAGGAATACGAAGGGTTCAGAGAAGACATCTATTCCCTAGTTAAAAAAGGAAAAAAGGATATGTGCAGAAGCTGGAGGGTTTATGAGCTATAAATTAGGGAAAATGGGTCAGTTGAGCTTAGAAAAGTAAACAGTAGCATGGAAAATATAGAGATTCAGGGACAAATGTGCTTTTGCGAAGTATTTTGGGAAGCAATGGATGTGTCAAGGTGCATTCCTACATGTGCATGACATCTTGGTGTTACGTGTGTGTGAAAGAGACAAAGGAAATTACTGAAGAAGCAGAAGGAGACAGAGGTTTCAGATAGAGGCTGCGGTCTGGTAGGATTTTGGTGCTGAGACAAGAAAAACAGTATTTGGTAGTTTGTTAGTATCTGTGCAAAGAATGCAGGAATTTGTAGTTTCATATAAATAAATGGAATTACAGAGAAGATAACTGGCTAAATTACCAACTTCTCTTTCAAGATAAGATCATTCCCAGAGTGATTAACTCTATCCAGATTTAAAAAAAAAAGTAAATTATTTTTCCATGCAAAGTTAATTTAAGTCTAATTTAAGGGGGCAGACACCAATGTGGAATATCCACCTATAGCTAGTGGTGGTAGTTACCTGCTAGGCACAGACTGCTGTCTGAATCCAAATTTAAAAAGTGAAGAAAATGTATTTGGTAACTATTGTTCTGCCACTATTAGTTCATAGGACTACTGCAGACAGGCATAGCTAATATGGGCAGAACTAAATTTCTCACGAATATATTGTGTCTGAACCGTGTATGGAAAATCCCATGAGAGTGTTACTCACATACCTTTAGTTAGGGTTGCTTTATTCAAAGGGATTCATCTGCTTCTGACACGGATTGCAATCTCCTCAAAAGATGAGGAAAACCTGCTGAACATTCCCAGATATGCACTGTGTTTTTTCTTGTAAGATACATGGTTAAAGTAGTAATAGAGTCTTATTTGTACATAATAGCCCATGTATAAAGGCTACTAACATGAGCTGTGGTGTGTCAGTAAACACCTGGATTAAATTTGACCACTTCAGCGGTGCTAAGCCTGTAGCCGTGCTCTCAATAGTAGATTCTGAGCACACTGGAGCACCTTTACAAATTGCATCATGCTGTCAGCCCCAGAAGGCATGTCCTTAAAATTTCTGTAGAAAAAGTGTTTCGCAGTTTGATAATCTAGAGGGTTTGTGTTGGTTTTGTTTTTCTTTTTAAATGTGTTTCACCATGATTAGTACATTTGAACGCCACTGTTTTCCAGACGACTCCCTGATTGAATTGGGGGCCATGTTAGTTCTCCCCATGACCTGTCAGAGATAAAGAATTTGTTTACTGTAAATTGCTCACCACTCACTCTTATGCACCATCTGCCACACTTACCCACAAAGAGCTGCATGTCTAATAATAGCTCTTTTGACTTAAAAAAAATAATACAAGATATTTCACGGGCGTGCATGGGGTATAACTGCAATTTTAATCTTCCTGGTTACTTTACCCTTACATATTAAGCTTTAGTGTCAATAAATCAATTTATTTTGGGTTTCAAACTTTTTGTGTAACAAAGTTTTGCATCATCAAGGAAAGTAATGAGGAAGGTACTAATTTGCCCATAAATTTGCCTCAGCTGAACCTATCTGTATGTTTAGACTTCATTAGCAAATTAATGTCTTTTAACCAGTAATAGTCTTTTCTCATTCTGTATCTGAGAGGTCCTATTTTAGGAACAGGGAAATAAGATAGAGGCAAGCACTAGATATAGTAGAGCAAATGAATGCCTACAACTTGGGTGCATAACGAGTGGGTACCTGGCCCTGGAGCAGAATCCAGCTGGACACCTGAGATGGGTTAGGAATGGGAGCTGAAATGGGAACTGCCATCCTATAATCAACAAGCAAGAGATATTGCAAGGAGAGGAGAGAGAGTATCTGAATTCCTGCTCATCTCTATGAAACCTGGACTTTAACTCGGGAAATGCTTGGGGGGTGCCTCTGTCCACTTAGGGTCCTCAGTCTATAATTGTTTTATAAGGTAAGCTCCTCCTCATGTTCCTTAAAAAAAAAAAAAAACCAAACAGAGAAACCAAACCCACCCCCCAAATAGGCTTACCTCTTTATTTAAAATCTGTCCGAAAGAGGAACTGCTGGTCTCAACGTCTTATAGTCAAATTCAGGCGGTACTTTTTTGCCTGATACTATGATCCCTAGTGACAGTGAAAACCAGAAATAACGTTGTTGGGTTCTGCCACTGGTGATGACAACCTCTGGCTTTACATCTGGCAGCCCGTCACTTTGAAGGTTTGGGGTTTTTACATCACTTTTGCCAGAAGTACCAGAGTTTGGAACACCTTTGTTAGACCTGAAGTGGGACATTRGTGTTCAAATTCTTTACTGACTCATCAGCATGATTTCTCCAGCTTTTAAGGGAGTCTTAGTAACTATTAGGCCAGGCCAAGTGTGGACACTTTCCACTCCTTTTGAACTTGGGGCACTGCAGCAAAGTATGCAAGGCAAGAATGGCCAGTGAAAAGTAGCTTAAGAAGACAACTGGTGTTACACCAAATGTTTAAGATACTACCCCCAATGGATGAGGTCATTGCAACTGGAGACTGTTTTGTGTGTTTCACAACRTATAACCAGCCTTTAATAAAAGGATGCATTCCTCTCAGCTACGTATTTTAATCATAAATCTCCAAAATAGCAAAAATGAAATGGGCTTGGTGAGTTTGTGGCTGCAAGTGTTTTCTGATGCTCGGCTAGTTTTACATCTCTGTCTGTATTTGCTGGTCATCTCACTCTGTGCATTAGACTCATGTAATCACATCTCTTAATAGCTTTGATGGGTGTCCAGTGGATACCTGCTTTTAAAGGCTCACTAATTAATAAACGTATTAGATTTGCCACCCTCAAACCAGTTCCTGGTTTGAAGCCCATCTTTCACTTTTCTAGTTGGGCCTGTGCACTACAGAATGTTTAAATACTAGAAAATTGTATATGTCAACTTAATGCAATTCTTACTCCGAGTTAGTAGGTGCTGCCTGAGGGAACTGAAGAGCCCTGAATTTCTTGCAATTTAGACAAAGGAGAAAGAATATTCACATTTATTTATTCATTTCTTTTTTTCCCCTCAGTATTTACTGTAGTTTAGTTGAGGAACAGCATAAGTAGACAACTGCACTAAACTAGCTGGGCATTCCTGTTCCAAATAAAGYTCCTGTTTCTTAAAGTTTTTAAACTTGAGACAGCTTCTGATTTTCTTTCAATGATTTTTTTTTTTTGCCAGAAAGTTCTACAGGTTCATAAATATCCAAGAAATATTTAACTTTTGTAAACATCTTCCAAWCTTCACTGGATTTTTGTTCCAGACTTACTTTTAAAATTGATTTTTCAAAATCTCAGAGAACTAAGGTATTTTCATATAATTTTATTTGAATTCCATACTTTTGCCATCTTTCTTAGCACTCTTCTAGAAGTGTCTGTCTAGAAGTGTCTTTCTGTCTTTCTTTTAATATTTAGGATGCTCTAATTCACCAAGTACCTTTTCTTCATTTATTCCATGAGTCTTTTTGTTCCATGTTTTCCAGGACTGTGTATTGTTTAAGTGTATTACTCCTTTACTGGAATTAATTTAATTCACTGGGTGTGTGTCATGAAGAAAATTCTTTTTCCTGTGTATCTATCTTTTTTTCTTTCCTGTGTAATCCAAGCATTATTCAGCTAATCTTTCTGTATTTTGGTATTTTCATGGACTTACTGCTTTCATCCTTTTTATGTATTTTGTCTCTGAAGAACCACAAATACATGTGCTCACACAGATTATTTTAATATCTTCTTCTTTGCAGAACTCTCTGTTTTCTTATTTCAAGTAATCATTGAGTTAAATAAAATACCATTATTAATACAAGTTCTGATTCTATATACATGGTGTTCAATTATTTTCTTTTCTTTCAGAACAATGTGTTACAACAGCTGTAAAGATGCAAAGATTTGTCAGCCTTCACCTAAAATGCAAATCACGCCGCCTGTTTTCAAGAGCATAGGAGCCATAAATGGAAGTAAACAAAATATGCTTCCCAGTTTTATCGTTTCTCGTAAGATTTTTACTATACATTTTTAAAGCATCTGTGGCAATACTCACTGGGCTCATTACACACATGGGGCTTCCATGTTCCTGTTTTCACCTCATGATGATTGAGGGCTGGTTAGGGTCCCTGACTGAGAAACCTATTTCTATATCTTAGATATCTTGTTTACAAAATATCCACTATGTTCTGTTTTTAAAAAATGATCATATTGTTTATGAAAGTCCTTCAAAGTTGTCAGACATTTCCTAACAGGCAATTTTATCTTGAAGAATAAAGGTATATTCTTCAATAGAGTTGTTTCTGTAAATACAAGCAATGTTGGGAACATTGGTGAAAATTTTGAGGCACAGTCCTTTCTTTCCCTTTTCAGTCTCTTATACCTGAGTTATGACAGATCATTAATTTAAAGTCACCTATTTCCATTTTTAGTAAAAAATAGCAATAATATCAAATTCCCAGATTATTTACATAACCAAAAGTTAAGTTGGTCAAACTATTCAAGTTTGACTAYAAAAGTCAAACTATTTCTTAAAAGGAATTTCAATACAGATTAAGAAGCCTGACAGTTTTGGCTTAGTTTTTACTTTTATAGTTCATTATTAAGAAATCCATCTTCCATATCAGAATTCTCTATTTAAGCTAATACTATTTAAAATTAAAATACATTTTTATTTCATTTTTTTAATGCTATGATTGTTAGTCCATGTTATTTCCTGATTCTGTTGCTAGGTTTGTTATTTGTAGATAGTATGGGTAATATGCGAAGGCTTACCCTTTTATTTTACGTTTTAGTAGGGTAGATCTATTGATGAGTGACAAACTATAGGACATATTTTTAAGGCATTTGTCTTTGCAAGACTGTGGTCTTAGTTTGAATACACATGGAAGGCAAAAAGCAACCTATTTAATAACAGTCAGAAAAGTTTTACATGAAACTACATGTTCATATATGTTGAACAGTGTAATTCAATAGCAAAACATCAAAAAAAGCAATTCAATAACAGAAGGATTCATATATACACAATCCTCATTATTTTTGTAACTCTCATCTTGCATCTCTATGACAATTTTCGAGGGAACAAATCCTGGGATGTGTTCCTTCAGAGGATTGACAATACATCATTTTCTTGAGTGACAGAAAGTTCTGAAATACCAGGCTTATGCTATAGTCTGACACTAGTGGAAATAGCAGGAAACCTGATAAGTAATTGTCAAATCAATTGATACAGATTCTTCAGAGGAAAGAGAAAGAGGATACCTGCCCTCTCTAAACATGTCATCATAATTCATATCAGAAAAAATAGTTGAAATCATGAAGCAGGACACTGCATAAGTTTTCCATTTTTTTTGCCTACCATTAACTTATTGAAGTAGCTATGATATGATCTGCCATGATTACTCTAAGTCAATCCTTTCCACCTTTAATGCCAAAAATCAGTGACATAGGTTTGCCACAACTACAGGTCTGCCTAACAAAAGCTGTGTGTAAAAACAAAAATCTTTTTCAGATTTGAATTTTGTCATGCTTCACTTTCATTGACAGTTCCTCCACTCTTGTGTTAATGAGGAGCTGCCATCCTCCCTTCTCTACGCCACTCATTATCGTCTCGGCTGCCCCTGTTGCTGTGATGGCTCAGGGTTTCCTGGGAGTGATGCATTTGTCTCAACTCTCTGATCATGGCAGGGGGAGGGGTTGGTTTGTGCTTACTGGAGTACGCTTGTTCCTAATCATTATGCCAGGTCCCTAAGCTGTTTCTTCGCAATTGGGAAGGAAACACTCTGCAGAGTCCAAATTTCTTCTCAGGTGGCTTCAAACAGTCCGTCTGTAGGAAACATTGCAAGTTTGCAAGTTTCAGACTTATCCCCACTGCCTCCAACACTAGGCAGACTTAATTGTGAAGCAAAAATTAGTTTTGTATGTCTACAGGTCTGAGTTTGGAAATTATAAGTTTGGAAAGAGAAGGTTACAAAGAGGCAAACAGAAAACACAATTCYAGCTGTCCAGTTGCCTAACTTCTCATGAAAGTCCCCAGGGCTTGTCCCCCTGTCCACTTTCCCTGCTTCCTACCAGCCTGGATTCCTATTTCTTGTCCAAAGAAACAGGCAATATTGATGAATAACATTTCACATCTACACTGTCTTTTCAAGACATGAATGTGTTTGGCGGCTCAGTCTTGGAGTCAGATCAGCTRGGTATTTATAGGTGACTTCCCAGCACTGTCATGCAGCTAATCAGACAGGCAGCCAACTGTTTCTCCCACAATTTGGATTTTCGCCCTTTTTGTAGGGCTGCTTGCGCCCTCATTTTAAATATGATATAGGACATCAGTTATAAATAAGTTTTGTGACCATTTTGATTTCTTTTTTTAATAGCTTCCTATAGAAATCACATCTGATGCTTCACTAATGCAGAAGGCAATTTTAGCAACAAACTGTTCTTCCACGGCAACATAACAAGAGCTTATGCCCTTAGTGTTCCTGGTGTCCAGTATGACAGTACCCCTTTTTTTTCATTTTCTGTTATAAGCAACCAAGGTTCTCAGTTGCATTTAGGTGAGCTTTTCCGTGTTTCTAATTGTTTTAGCTTCTTCTGTAGTTCTTAGTACAATGCAGTGCACATACCTCCATGCAGTGCTCTAGAACAGGGCTCCTTCTGTATCTAGAAAAATAAATGTCATATAGCTCTTCAGCACAGCTCTGAATGTTACAAATGCTGGATGAATAGAAATTCTTTTTATTTTAAAAAAAGCTCTCTCATCAGGTAACTCACTATGAATTTGGGTATAATTCAAGTAATAGTTTTGTCTGGATGTTGAACAAGGCTTGAATTTTTATTCTTAGTATTTAAATGTTTCAGGTTTTTCTTTAAAATTTTCAACTCAAACTAAATATTTGTTTTATGCATCAATTTAAAAAGTTAAGAATGTTTTGTTATATAAAATATATACGTATAATTTTAAGTATACACAAGAGAAATATATTACAGTATAAATATGCATTATTCCTTTAATTCCACATTAACAATGATTTTAAAACCAGTTGTGTATAGTCATCACCATTGTGATTACAGCAGAATGCTCTGATTTGCTTATCTTCAAAACGGTTCTTGTAAAATAAGAAGCCGTTTTTCATAAAAATATTTGCAGTGATCAAAGATGAAAATTAAAACAAATCGTCTTAAAATATGTGAGGATAGGGAGAAATATTAACTGTTTTTCTTTATTTTACCAGGTTCACAAAGGGAAAACCATTTTTTCTCTGAAAGAAATTATGGTATATAAATGCTTCCAAAGGAAGGCTGGTTTTTATTATGCTATTCACTTGATTTATTATTCACAAAGAACCTTTGAACAGAAACTGGCCAATGTATGAGCCAAAATACTGACTTTAAAGAGGTCCTTTGGCTGTAATTCTTACTGCCCTGTGAAAATCAGCAGGGAATATTGAGAGCATGTTAAACTTCATGTTTGAAAGTTAAATCTGATAAAAGTATACTTACCAAAACATATATTGTAAAATAAAATGAAGTATGTTGTTGAAATTTTATGTTCTTTCTCTTCTGAGGTATAAAGAAATGCATGCTACTCATTCTGTCCTGTATTTTCATTTTTTATATCTTACTAATTTCATTTTTAGTTTGGAAAAAAAAGTAAGAAAAATATTAGGTCCAATCTAATTTCATTTTAATTTGGCTCAATATAATGATCATCAAAGGATAGTAATTAGACTTGTTAAAAAAGAATGCAACATGAAAAGGGGAAAATGGCCTTATGAAAAAATCTCTGAGACAGTAGGAAATCTGTAGTCTTTTCTTAGACCTTATGGACAATCGTCTGTCTCCCAAGGCAAGTTACCTCAGCCTTCCAACCCTTAAGTAAAGCTAATATGCTGCTGCGTTTGGGAGATTGTGAAATAAGTGCCTACAAACTCTTGGAGCATGTTGTAATTGAACAATGTTCTCTCTTGCCGTTGATAGATGATAATTATACCATCTGAGAGAGACTGATGGCCTATGTACTAAGTTTTCAATTGTACTATTTATAAGAATTTGTTTTTACAATGTGCTTATAAAAGAGGAAGTTCTGATATCCAGACTTATTTTGTTTCAAGACTGCAGGAACCATTCTTACTCTAGATATAAGCTTTTATTTTTTTACCCCTGAACCTCTCACTAAGCAACTAGTGAAGAGGAGGCAAAGGGGTTTGCTTCTTCTGAGCCTATATGCTGTCCCTCTCAAGAACTCAGCCCCTCACCACTGGCACCTCTGCTGAATACAAATTGTACCAGTGGTAGCCAAATCAGCATCAGGGAGGTGCAGCCTCACAGCTAACCTGACTCGCAGTTCAGCCAGGAATGCAGGCTTTTGTAGTCAATCCTTGCTTCAAGCCAGTCCTTGTAGGAATTGAGAAGACAGTTGTCTTTCTCATTATGCTTTTTTCTATACCTGCTTCTCACAGCAGGAGGTTTTAAATTGCCAGAGTTAAGCAGTTTAATAATTACCTTTGGAAAGTGAAAGTGCACATGGTTAGGCAATTATACTTTCATTTTGAAAATATGGTTTTCCTCCTGTTTCTGAAAAAGGAGGTGGAAAATATGCTTGCTTATAGCTGAAATTAGTTTGTGTAACTGGTTAGGTATTTGATTATTTGAGCATCTGTCTTTAACAGATGAGATAGTTCTGTTGCCTTAAGCAGAAATCAGTGAGGTGAGAGCAGATAGTGGGAAAGAGACAGAAACTGCTCTCAGGCTACTTGCCACACTAACAAGAAGTCTGCAGAGGACAGGAGTTGTCGGACTCAAATGGCAGATGTAATGAGAAAATCAGAAAGATCCACTTTAAAAATGTACATTTTTGCAAGTAGGAATAATTCCAGCTGCAAGTCACTTGGTGTGAAATTCTTTTCCTTCCCTTAGATATAACACCATGATGGTAAAGAAAATCCCTAGTAAAAGAAACTAGTTGGAACTTCAATAAGAGTCCTGTGTTTCCCTGCCTTGCAGTAGTCCCCCTTGTGCCTTGTGGTAGTCTCCTGCCCCCAGGACCCTAACAGACAGGTAAGATTGAACAAAAGTTATCAAAATTCGACCAGCAGAGGAAAAAAGTGATTTCCTGCTATTTTAAAATATGTTAAAATCAGTCTCTTCATATAATTTTTCCTTTTAGGGAACACCATGATTTTTGTGTTATATCGTCCCTTCCAATTCTTCCAGTGCAGGTCACACATCTTGTCTTGTTCTCATGTCCCACACCTGAAAAACTAAATAGGACAGGGAAACTGAGAAGAGCAGTTAGGCAGCCTTTCCTCATAAACTAAGATCAGAGCCCTGTTGCTAATCCAGTTTCTGACAGTTACCCTTGTTTGCCCTTGGCTAGGATTAGAGGTTAGATATATGGATAAGGAAGGTATCCATAAGATGGATATGGGAGGTAARGAAACACGTAAACTAGTAGAGTATTAGATCAAATGGTAGAATACTTTGCTTTGTCAAAGAAATGAAGTAAGAACCTAGCATATTGCTGTTCCTATTCCTCATAAAGAAGAAAAACAAAAGTTAAAGTAGATGGTGGCTGTAAGATCATGAACATCCTTGGGGGAGGTTGGTGGGAATGGATCCCAAGGGAACCGTTGGCCTCTCATAGGACTACTATGTTGTTGAGTAGAAAAAGGCAAGTTAAAAGAGTTTGTTGTACAGCTATTCAAAAGATTTTTCTTTCAGAAGAAGTGAAGGACAACACCCCCATGACTGAAAGGATACGCCGTCTGCCAGCCCAGCATCTGCCTTCTGGCAGAATCCCCAGGACCTTAACCTTCAGAAGCCAAAATATCTGAGAGAGATAACATTCCCCACTTAGTAAGACAGCAAGCGTATTTGAATGATAACTAAAGTTTCCTTTTACAGTTCATATAACATAGCTATGCTGTACCAAGGGAAAGGACAGAGTTTCTCAAAATAAAGCAAATGATGCATGAACAGTAAGTAAAATATGCCATGTCATTTCTGTCCAAACCTGGGAAGGTACCATGCTTTGTTACACAATGTGGCACATTTCTTTCATCTGCTCTGGAAAAATGGCTAAAATGTGTAAAATACAGAAGCAGCAAAATTAGTGTCCTCAAATCCTTATCTTTCAAAAGTGCCACAAAAATAAATGGCTCAGCTGAGACCCACTTGGAAAAAGTTTGAGGCAGTATCTCTGTGCTATATAAAGTAGCAATATTTCTATTATTTGAAAAGCTATTATTTGAATCTCATGGTAAGTTGAAGCTAGTGTATAGCAAGAAAACAACAGCATACGTAAGGGTATTTATCTGTCCATTTATAAGGCTGCTCTGGCACAGTTAAATGCCATCTTTAGACTGGAAGATGCAAATTGCAGTCGTTTGCATGATTGGTTTCTTTAAAAAGATTATATGTGACAGAYTTTCTGCTGGAGTATCAATCTTGCTACAAATTTCTTTGATGGGGCTGTCTCTGAGGCTCTGAGACTTAGCCTCAGAAAGACAAAAAGCTAGTCAAACAGCTAGAGCCATCCAGATGGCTTCTTCTTTATTGATGAACCCATTTCTTGTAGCACAATTTCTCTGCTGCTTTTGGAAAAGAAAGATGAGAAATCCCTGTTTTGTTTCCTGTATGATTCTCCCTTAATAGTTCTTTTCATTATTCTGGAAATTAATATCAAAGAGAGAATCTGAAAGACATATATAACAGAAGGTTTGTCTCCACAGATGCAGGGGCAGGAGGGAGGGGAGTGCAAGCATCATGCCCAAATAATGATAAATACTGTGATTTCCAAATGCACTGAAGTGAAGGAAGAGCCCCTGTGTCATCTGCAGATGTTTTACAACTGATTTGATGTTAATTGACATCCATGAYAGCTAATTCTTTTCTAAATCACTTTCAAAATCGAATAAATCTCCTAGTTCACCAAGCACTGCTAGTGTTTAAATATTTGCCTGATGTTTTTTCTGTTCTTTCGGCCTCCAAGCTTTTTTCTAAATCTCTGTTGAATGGGGCCTGTCTTCCACAGAACATGATAGACGTGAAAACCAGCGTTCAGCCCAGCAGTTCATTAGCAAGAAATGCTAATGGAAGCGGTCAGACATTTTGGCTGCTTCAGTATAAATCGAAAGAATTTCAGCCTAATGCTCGCCATGGCCCCTTCAACAGGATCAGCCAAAGCGTATGTGTTAGACACAAACTTCTCCACTCAGTGAGGGAAATTTAATTGGATTTTTTAACCTAAAGAAAGAGAGATGTCCTCCAAAACACACGTATTTTTTCTGAATGTTATTGCAAGTATTAGGGTGTGGATTTTTTTTTCCTGTATTAACATGGACAATTCTGTTCCCTTTTCTTCCAGAGTGACTAAGCTGAACTTCTGCTGCAGTTCTGCTTTGGCGTTGGAGAGGTTATGATTGTTTCTGTGCAGACAAGTAACGTTCTCACATGAATTACAGGATTTATGGATGTGTGGAAAGCATGGGGCTAAAGGCATCTATAAAACTGTTTTGGATTTTTTTTCTGGAATTTTCAGAAAAAAAATCTGATGTCCAAGAAGTTTAAAATCCCTTGTCCTTTAGGAATACAAGCCTATAGAAATACTAATGTTTTTGTGTGCTACTGATGTAAAACTTGCAGCATAATAAAATGGCAAAACTATCTCTCTCTATGAACTGAAGATAAAAAAAAGTTTTTCCTACTCATGCTTAGATTTTCCAGTGCTCTTGAAATAATTACTGAATTATTCCACCTAAAAATATTTTCAAATATTCATATGCCTAAACATGGATTTAAGTGTTCGATACTATATCTGTGATACATTAATAAAAATACATCCCATTCCTACAAGTGAATATGTCCTTAAGTAGCTGCACAGTGAAACATATTTCATAATTTTTAATTATCCTGTCTTAATAGTTATCATGTGTTTCATGTGAGACCTTGACTTTGTCAGCTTGAAGTGAGGTAGCAGTTCCCCCGACATTCAGGAGTTGCTGTTGTACCAACTGCCTGGGCACATTTGCATTCATTACCTTTTTGCAGTGGACTAATAATAATGGAGGAGGGAAAAGGATGGGAAAAAAGCAGGTCCATGTCATTTCTTTCTCAAAGTCAAGTATATACTGCTCTCTTGTGGAACTTGTACAGTAGTTACCAGCACCGGATAAAGGTGTCCTTGCCTTTCTGACTGTTTTATTTTGTTATTTTGAATATTACTAAGAGACATTTAGTGCAGACAATGTAGCAGTTTTTTTAAATTCTGTGATATAAATGCCAATCTCTCCTATTAATGTACTTTATTGGTTTTTTTCTTTGATGGTCAGCATCCATTGTTGACATAGCTGTGTGTGCTGGTTTTGGAATTAGATTTGTGCTGTTTTGCAAAAAAACATGCATTTATTAGTATTGGAAAATTGCCTTTTCTTCTCTTTAAGTGACACTGAAATACATCTGTAGCTTGCTCTGATTCAGTCTTTTAATTAAGCTCAGTAGAAAATAAGTGGTTTAAAAAAAGGAACAAAAACTTGGGTAGTTGTCTGCATGATGTTTGTGTATAGGGGGTGTGTCGTCCAAATTATGGACTCTAAAATCTTTTCTCGTGTATTATGAAACTGAGTGCTGAGTGAAATTTTTAGAATAATGTTGCAAAATATATCACTGTCCAGTCAAAGAACAGAGGTGGTCCAGTCACAGAGCCATCCTCACTGAGCCCTTGGAAAGCAAAGAGCTCCACAAGCAGAACTTCTGACGCGTGGTTTCCTGAGGACGTCTTCCGGGTGAGATTCTCTGCTTTCCTAAGAATATGTGTGTTCGAGTTTACGTGGCAGTTGCTCCGTCATTAGGAGCAGCTCTCTACCTTGCCATCCATTTTCATTACAAGAYAGAAGTATTTGAGGCTGTTGTCCTTCTGTCAGTTGTGGTCAAAAATGTTATTTGTGATTGAGGGATAGAGAGGGAGAGCAATTTTCTTACCTTATTTACCTGGAAAACATAAAATAGATCTATTTGTGCCTGAACATACCCTACATCTTACATATTTTACAGCATATTTTATCCAGCAGGATCCTAAAGGAATATACAGGCTACAGACTAAACTTTCCCCTTCTGGCTCACCCTGAGAATTTTCACTGGAAACTTTATACTCGATCTGTTTCTGGAAAGGCTACTTGAGTTCACTGATATAACACATACACAGCAAAACGCTCAGCTGGAGAGAAACACTTCATTCCCCTGATATAAATTCTTGCTGCCACCTCTGCTAAGGAAAGAATTCTCCTTAATKCAATTACTTATTCCTGTGAGTGCCAAGGATTTTGAGGATAAGTTATGTAAAAAGTATCATCACCATCACTAAAACCACGCAGGCAGTTTTAAGRAGGTTGAATTTACTCTTGCCGAGTAAGCCCTGTTCAGTAAGTTGGGGTAGGAATTAGACATTTGGTCAACTCTAACCCTTGGAGGAGTACAGCACATTTTCAAAGRGGAGTAAGTAAGGTCCTAGGTATCTTTAGTGCAAAACGTGCATCCATGAGGAATTACTGCAATGGTTAACGTGCTATAAACGCAGCCTCTAGCTCCCTGCATGCCAGCTTCTCTGTGTATTCTCTTGTATTCTCTTGTTTGTAGACAGGATATTCTCTGGTGAAAGGAGGGAGTCTAAAGAATCAAGTCATAATCGGCATGCTTTTGTGCGTCCTGTGAAATAGAGTGAGAGTTACAAAGGAAAAGCAAGTAGATTTTGAGTGTACCATATTTCAGGAGAGATTGGGAGAGGGCGTTTTTACGATATTCTATTATGTCTCCTCTTTAGAGGGAGGCTAAGCCAGTGCCAAAGGAATAGTTTCCCGACGTGCTATTTGTTCACAGGATGGATAGGAGCTGACAAGCCGACCATCAGAATGGCTTCTTTGTCCTTGGAGATCCAGGTGGTTTAACAGTGTAAAGAAGTTACATGTTTTTACCAAAATGACTGTTCATTCCTTTTTAGATAGCTTTTCAGCACTTTCCAGTGTATTTTCAAAGGCTTTTAAAGGAAAAAAAAYGAAGCAGTATAAGGGGAGGGGGTAGGGAGGTGAGGGTAAGGTAAGACTGGGTGTACGTGTGATGTGGAGAGGGTCTCTCTTGCCTTGTCTAGAAATACATTCATCCAGAGAAGGCTCAGAGGTAGAAGTAGTATCAGTATTCATGCTACATAAATAAGAATCATGGCAGAATCATGRCTGTAATCAGCTTTGCTAGCAGCAGGATTAACATGGCTATCTTGCATCCCATGCATTTTCTGAAAGCATATTTAAGGATGTAAACAGCAGTATTACAATTATGCTTGGAGAGCCTTACAAGAATTTATTTTAATATAACATTTTGTTGTTTATTGTTTTTAATAAAATATTTGAAACCTCAGCCCTTTGTGACAAGTAAAGATAATGTGATAATTACCTAATGTAGACAGCAAATAACGTTGTCATTCATGATTATGAATGTCAATATGGTTTAGTCATGTAGATTAGATTAGATTAGAATAGAATAGAATAGAATAGAATAGAATGATTTATTGCTATTAAAGAAAGAGGAGTTATTCTTGTTTACTACTTTTGGTTCTGACTCTGACTAGTTTGTAGATATATAAATTCAGGGCTGAGCAGAGGCGACTAATGACCTCCTTCAAGCTGTTCTAATACAGCCCTGTGTGCAGTTGCCTCCCTCACTGCCAGGGTCTGCAGCTGAGTCATGGTCAGCGTGTTGTCCACCAGGACCCACCTCCAAGCCAGTGAGCTATCTCAGCACCTCCATAATCTCTCTGCAATGTTTGTAAGGATATATTTCTTTTTGTTATGTATCTTTTCATAATTATCATTAAATCCTTTACACCTTTTTGAAATAATCAAGCAAAGTATATCACTTGTTTAGCAAGTGGTTGACACTTCATTTTGCCCGGAAAGGGATAGGAATAGGGAAAAGCAACTGCATATATTCTCTACTGCCTACTGGGGGATGGAAAAAATGCTGACTTCCATATGCGGTAGTTACACTGTCAGTCTTTCAGGCAAGAAATAGCGAAGAGAATTGGCTCATGTTGCACAAATTGGGCTAGAGACCTCTAATCCATTAACTCTCAGAACTATGTTGACTTGGCTGAGGTCTGGGGACCATTGGGATAAACTGGAGAATGGCACTGGCCACTCCAAACTTCTGATAAAACTGCATTGGCAGTTCATCCAAAGAGGGAAAAGTATCCACATGCAGGGCATAATGAAGTGATTACATTTTATTTGTATTGTTCCTAGGAGCCAAAAGATGGCTGTGAAATTTGATGGAAACTAAGGCCCTCGTTTTGAAAGGTTTCACCATTATGTGTATAGCAAACAGTTGTGTCCAAGCTGCTTTCCTGCACAGCTTGTCCTCTTTGCTGAGCTTCTGCAGGGAATAAGAGCAGCAAAATCTCTCTGCAGATTTTAGTTTCCGCAAGAATGCTGGTCCCCTTATAAGACTGGTCTTTTTAACCAGGATTCACTTTTGCCTTTGCTAGTCAGTTTTCCCAAAATGTTTAATAAACTTATTAAACTTCTGGTCCATATTCCTTTCTTCCATTTATTTACAGAAACTGCTCATTAGTGCATATGATTGTGCCTACTCTTTATCAGCAGCGTGAACCGTGCTGTGCTTTGTACCATCTCTTCAGAAAATTGCATTGTATTGTCTCCTTCTATCTTATGACTTTACTTCCATCTTCTTTTTAAAGCTTATTCATAATACTGGTCTTTCCTCGAAGTTGTTGTGTGTTCGCTAGTCTTTTACCACATGTGCTAGTCTGATTTCAGAAGGGAGATCTGTATAGTGCTGATTTACATGTCAGCGTTTCTAGGGGTGCTTAATCAGGAAAAAGGAGCACAAAGGGCTGGGGCAGTGGCAGTGGGGATAGCTAAAGCCAGAGGAAACATTGGCAGAGCCGGGATTTGCCAGATATACTGTGTGTAGTGGATGGTGCAATGCTGTATTCAAAGACATGTAAATGAGAGCAGGAATAGAAAAAGGAAATTTTGGTCTCTGATGTGACCTTCCCAGTGCAGTAATCTGTGTCGTTAAACCTCCACATTGCCCTGATTTTATTTCTGCTACAAAGACAACATCTTGGGACAATTTACAGGATACGTATCTCCAAAATCTAACTGCATGTGTATTTTCGGCGGAAATGTTGATTTGCTATGTTTAGTTTTATACAGTGGAATTGAACGAACAGGAAACATACAGCTTTTAGCTTCTGCCGGTAACAACCAGGCTGAGCAATTTGGCAGGAGTGCCACCTCGCGGAAGCAGAGCCGCCTGGCCGCGTCCCCCGGCGGGGCCGGCGCGGGGGCTGGGGGGCGGCGCGGGGGCTGGGGGGCGGCGAGGGGGCTGGGGGGCGGCGCGTCCCCTCCGCCCGGGCAGGCCGGGGCCGGGGCGGGGGCCGGGGCTGTCCTCTCGGGACTGCCCCGAGGCTGTTTTAGGGGCAGCGGTTGCTAACACTGTAGGTGGTTTGCCGTGAGGTACCGATACATTGGACAAAAACCTGACCATATTTTCAAACTTACAAGATTTGCTTAATGTCAGATTCTGTTTGCTTTTGCAAAAGGTAGCTCTCTCATTATGAAGTTGCTAGCTGATACCTCGTCACATTTCTCCTCCCTCCTTGCCCCCGCAGTTACTTTTTTTCTTTTTTACCTCTGCGTCTTGCCTTCCGTAGTTAACACTGTAGGATTGTCATCTTACCATAGCAGAGAGTATTCTTGTATCAGGAAGGGGATAGAGCCAGACGAAGGCACTGTCCTGTTCCTGCCGGACCTCCAGCTTGCCATTTACGCTAAAGCGCAAGGTTGTAAAAACTCAGGTATTGTGGTTAAGTGGGGAGGACAGGTTAAACTGGAGGCGTCCCTTGCCAGGAAAAAAATTAAGATATCATTTTATCCCATCCAAAATATTCATCACCCAGACCCGGTGACAGATACAGCGATAGGATTTTTCAGATGCAGCCAAGGTGTTTTCATAAGGGAAGCCTCAATATTTTTCAGGTAATGAGGTCCTCTGATAACCAAATGTGAAATATTTGCATTACCCTTGTGTTTATTTTCATTCTCATTTTCCACTTTTTTTCTTTCTCAAAACACATAAGCTCACACTGGCTGGAGTCTTGTGAGCTTTGTCTCTTCATTTTACTACCTACTGCCAAATAGTCTTCTCTCCTATTTAAGTCCAGTGCACATTTCAGCATCAGCGCTGCTAGGCATAACCAGCTTGGCAAAGTTTATTGTAGCAGCTATTTACTGTAATTTGAGGGAGATTGCAGACACTTTGCTTGTTTGACAGCTGCTTTGCAGTCAATCAAAAGTAGAGACGTAATTTAATTCCAGTGTCCTCTCCAGAGAAATCCTTTGAAACTACTATTATAAAGTGGGAATAGCATGGACAGTAGAAAGAAGCAGAGGACAGGACAGACGCCTCAGTTGTGTAGTTTCCATCCAAATGTGTGCCTTGCTCATTATTCATGCATTCAGTACAGGAGCTCTCACACCCATCTGTTATTGAGGAAGGAATTGGAAATAGCTGTTGTGTTGTTGCCGGAATGCTGGCAGGAAGAAAGAATAACAAAAACAACGGTAATAGTGTTAATTAATTGTAGATTCCATACGTATAAATAGGGCAGGACTTAGTTTTCTAAACAAGGTATCAAAGTTATTGTCCTGTATATGTTTCTCTATTGCAGGCCCACCATTAACTTTCCTAGGTCTAATCTCTGGTAAAAGGCAGGTTTAACCTGCCTAGACCCGTTAGAAAAGTCATCTTCCCAGAACAGCACAGTGACCGCCTCACATCTCACCACTTGTTCCAAGGGAGGTCGCTCCTTTTTCGTCACATTAACTTGGTACACGTGAGGCTTTTGAATGCGTCCAGCTTAGTTGTCATGGGTTTTCACTCTGAGTTGTACTGTGCTTATCATTGATAGTAAAATGAGATGTTACTTTGCTTGGTAGTGATTGCGTTTTCATTTCTGAGAGAGATATTATTTGATTTGTAAGATAAGAGAAAGCTGACTATAAACACAGGCAAAGCTCTTCACTGATAATGTCAAGCTTAAAAATAAATAATGATCTTTCTGTCACTTCAGCAAATGACTAGCTGCTTGTAGTATGTAGCTACTTTTGCAGGGCCCCCAAAAATACAAGGCAGAGCACCAGACACCTGACTACACCTGGGGACTCCTGGGTATTGTATGCTTTCTCTTATTCTGCAAGAGTGAAAATGTGGCTGTTACAGTTAGGTCTTCAAAGCGGAAGCAAATGCCTTGAAAATGTATTGTCATCCACATATCCACGTTCAGGCCTTACATACTCAAGAACTGTCTAATGTCTTGGGCTTAGGAGCATGTTCTGGCTCACTGGTACCATGCTCAGATATCTGGCACCCTGTTTGCAGTTGCTTGTATATCCATTTATCATTTATTAATGGTAGTATTAGTATAGGTTCCAGAGCTAGTCCCCTGGCAATGGATGTTGGACATACACAGACTAAAACCAACTTATATATGTAGAAAGGTTTCTGATAAAACACTTCGTTCTTCCTGCCTGGTCTCGTACCAAGACATTATAACACACTAGTAGTTCCAGTGTCTTAAGACATATATATATATATACAAGCAGACCAGTTTTAAACGATAAGTAAATTTTTCAGGAGTCCAAAGTTTGTAATAATTAGCACTTGGAAAATTCTGTAAAGTTTTCACCATTCATATTTTGATGTGCAAAGACTAATGTTTATACTAAAGCTCTGCTAGAGATTCATTGCTTTCATTTGCACCTCTATTTGATTAATCTTTTTTCTTGGACCATCACTTTTTTTCAGCAGTTACGGTTCTTTGCTCTTAATCTAACATCTCTGATGTCCCACTTTGATTCAAAGAAATGAAAGTTGGATGGTAATGTTTGAAAAGGTGCTATTCCTGTTAAATGATGAAGTCATTCTGGTTCAGTTTGTTCACTGATAGGTCTCCTTTTGGTTAATTGGTCTGATGACATGTAAAAGTGTCTAGAAGACATCACAAAAGTGACAGAAAAAACATGCCCCCAATTTGTTTTAGTGTTCTGGTAAACTTTTCTGAAGTTTCTCCTTTCTTCTTTTTAGAGCTGTAAACATCAGAAGGAGGCTTTATTAAATTGCTTTTACCTCAGACTACAGGGGGCTTTAATGGAAAAGGGAAAAATGTTTTAAACTGTTCTTTTTCTAAGGCAAGAACATTGAGAGGCCACACAATGGGATTTTAATAACTGGGCTTATTACCTTCACAGCAGTAAAAAAGACCAGGGTACCTGGGTTTACTGAACCGGCTTAAAAGGATACTAAGCAATTCCATGCATTATGTATTTGAAAAAGCACATAGAAGTATAAATATGTTATTGTTAAAATGTTAATCAGTCCTATAGAACATATCTATGAAGTCTGAGAAGATATTCACAGACTTTCTATTTTGCAGACTTTCAAGTACCACAGTGACGCCTGGAAGCGTAGCAGCATTTTTCTTGAGTACTTGAGTCAATAATGGCATCCTCTGGAGCCCTTATGGATCCATCTGTGCTAATGATGGACCATGACTAGGGAGTCTTCTTCAAGACTGAGAACAAGCAGCATGGCACATCTTGCATTAATAGAGCTGCATTTCTCCATTGCCTTGCCTTTAACCACCACCAAAAAACCCCTCAGTGCCCAGACAGGCTTCGTGCATACTGCCTTTTAATGGCTGTGCTGTGCCTCCGTGTACGCATTGCCTGGGAAAGTTCTGACTGCCACAGGSTGAGCCGTCCTTGACATTCAGTCCATGGCCACTTCACTTACAAGGTGGCATGTGAATGTACGTTGTTCATAGCTAGAGTAACTTTTCCATAAGAGTGAGCARGAGAACAAGGATATTCACAGTATGTTACCATATGTATATGCCAAGGAGGGTATGTTCCACTTTTTTTCTTTTTTTTTAATCTTTTAAGATTTGTAATTAATGGTGTTAGGAAATCAGACATAGCAAATCCTCTATGACCTTGATTTTTTCTATCTATTTCTCCCCTTGTAATTGAAATAAATGCTTCATTTATTGCCTTCTAAATTAAACAGTTGTCAAGATACCATGGTATTCTCTGCAGACTCTGTGTTGTAATCACAACTGATGAATCTGAAATTCTCTGGTATTGCCTCTGGGAGGAGACGGTTGTGGGTTTTTTGCACCAGTCTGTCCATGTTCTCTGAGTACTCTCATTTCATCCTGCTTTTTATTGTTTCTTCTTGAACAATCATTAATGTTGGACAAGAAAAACATGCAATCTTGAAAGTTCTCTGTGTCAGGTTTTCTGCCTGGCTGGCTTTCATTGCTCTTGCTGCAAGAACTCATAATGCTGTTGCAGCTCTCTGCTCTCCATAGTACAGTATTCACTGGAACTGCAATTTCTAGTGCAAGCTGTAAGATCAAAGCAGATATTGTGAACAAGTCGATTTTCTCTTGCTTAATTTCTAATATCATCTATCAACTGACCTCCTGAATCATTGAAGGTATTCCCAACCTGGCATTGCTTTGGTAATTTCTGTTGTTTTGCCATGTATCCAGACATCATAATTTTTTTAAACTTTTATTTATGAAACAGAAGAAATCTGCAATAATTAGTGAATTTAGTGCTAGAAGGTTTTGTAAAGTTTCTATGGTTACCAAAGTGTCTTGTCTGCTAGTTTAGTGGGAGTCAGGCTGAACAGTGAGTTATTTTCATCTTTAATCTAGTGAAGTTAGCATCTTTTTCATCCTTTGAGTCATTAGCTACTGCATGCTTCCAGCATATTTGTATTGCTGCTCTGCTGTGCAAATAAGCAAAGCAGTTTTCCCCTAATTTTTTACCCTTTTTCTACCTATATGATAGCTTATAAATTGTTCCAGTGTTATGGCTGTAGTTTATTTTCTGTAGGCTCACACAGTTATACTCCACACCACTGTACACATGTACTGATCTTGGTGCCCAGCKGTTGTGTCTTTGCCCTGTGCTCACCAGACTGTAGGGAAATTGTTCTGAGGCCATTGTTATAGGTGGTATGAGGGTGAAACCAAACCTGGTAATTTAACTATTCATCTTGCAGCAATATAGTGGTTTTCTGTGGAGAAGAAACAGAAACATATCTCTGAGTGTTTGCTATTGAAAGATCATGAAATAGATACTTGTTTTGCCAGAGAAGCCATTCAGGTATAGCTACATATTCCTCTGCTGAAGCCTACTGAAAATTTACATCACCCTCTTAGATGAAGATAARGGCCTACAACTGGAAAATTAACAACATGTTGGCTGAATTTGTTAGCATACTTAATAGTGCATCAGCTTCCCCATCCCAGAAGTCTCACATATGTTTGTTATAAAACCAGTGTACAGTGTGTGAAATAGCCTGCTCTAATTATAATCTAGACAATGCCAGGAAAGTGAAGCTAATTCAAATAAGCTCTCTTAAGTCATCTAACATGGCAGTATATATGCCATGAGGTAAAATTGCTTAGATACAGACTGGCGACAAGGGAAATACTATGTGGTGAGATCATGCTTTTTTTTTTTTTTCTTTCAGCCAACAAATTAGAAGCTCATTTGAAAAGTCAGCTTAATTTGATATACTGATGTGATGATGCCAACTTGGACAGCATTTAACTCTCAGGAAGCAAATGCTGTAAAAGCGAATCCCAAAATCTTCAGTGATGGAATGTAGTCATTTCACAATCTTATTTAATTTTGGTACCTAAACTTTTGCAGGTGATAAGTTATTATCTCTGAGCCATGCTTTCACTATATTTTAGGTCAGTTTTACAAGTAGTGAATGAATATGCTTCTATTATACAAATAGTGTAYGAAGGAAGTTGACCTCTTTGGTCAACTGTGAACCTGGCAATTGGTTACATGCCTGATATACCAAATGCAGATAAGCTGAAAGAGAGAAAGCCTATACTGAGACACTTGTTGGCTTGGAAGGAGGATCCGGAGAAGTGCAGGCCTGTCAGTCTGACCTTGGTGCCAGGGAAGGTTCTGGAGCAAATCATCTTGAGTGCCATCACACAGCACGTACAGGACAACCAGGTGATCAGGCCCAGCAATCGTGGGTTTATGAAAGGCAGGTTCTGCCTGACTAACCTGAACCCCTTCTATGACAAGGGGACTTGCTCAGTGGATGAGGGAAAGGCTGTGGATGCTGTCTACCTAGACTTTAGTAAAGCCTTTGACACCGTTTCCCACAGCATTCTCCTGGAGAAACTGGCTGCCTCTGGGTTGGACGGGCGTACTCTTCGCTGGGTAAAAAACTGGCTGGACGGCCAGAATTGTGGCGGATGGAGTTAAATCCACCTGGCGGCTGGTCACAAGTGGTGTTGCCCAGGGCTCAGTATTGGGGCCAGTTCTGTTTAATGACTTTATCAATGATCTGGACAAGGGAATCGAGTGCACCCTCAGTAGGTTTGCAGACAACACCAAGTTGGGCGGGAGTGTTGATCTGCTTGAGGGTAGAAAGGCTCTGCAGAGGGATCTGGACAGGCTGGATCGATGGGCTGAGGCCAATTGCATGAGGTTCAACAAGGCCAAGTGCTGGGTCCTGCACTGGAGTCACAACAACCCCAGGCAACGCTACAGGCTTGGGGAAGAGTGGCTGGAAAGCTGCCTGGTGGAAAAGGACCTGGGGGTGCTGGTTGACAGCCGGCTGAATATGAGCCAGCAGTGTGCCCAGGTGGAAAAGTCAATGACAAAATTATTTTCTTTTTCCCTTTTTACTTTAACATCTTTCCCCTCAGAGATTACTAGCTCTAGTAAGAGATGGCCTTCTTAACTTGTCTATGATTAATTGATTACTTTTATGTCATAATTTTTAATATTTTCCAGGCCCCAGAAGCCCACCCTGGCCTACTTGTGGGTGTGAGAAATAATGATATTGTCCATGTTTGTGCCTGCAAGTATTAGAACCTATAAAATAAAACACCTTTCTGTTATTTGTTAATCCCATCAAGTCTTATATGAATCTTAAACCGTTATCTGCCTCAGTGTCCGAACAAAACAGTCATGTGTGGAAGCAAAAATGTGTATGTTTTACAATACTATCAGTTATATACTCACATGGTATTTTTTCTCACAGCGTCCAGTCTTCATTCACTTCAGATAGTCAACTGTTACAATTCACTTTTCTGCGTCTGCTCCTCAATTTTCATCCCCATGCTGCTCCCAAATTCATCTTTCCTCTTATCCATAAGTCCCTTGATCTTCTGCTGACTCCTTAGTGTGCCATGCCAAAGAAATCTTGGGGGACTTCAGCTTCTAATCTTCTAAGAAGTCTCCATGGTACAAGTGGGAAGTGAAGGGTTTTGAAAGCTTTGTAATTTTTCCTGATTTGAAAGATTGTAGAAAGTCTGGKTTTGACTTTACAGTCAGCTCCTCCTCACAGTTCCCCTGTTTTGGGTTCTCCTAGAAAGTGAAGAAATAGTAAGGCTTCGTAACAAAAGGATTGTCAGATTTTTTTGAATGAGAAAGTCAACATATGGTATCCAATTTTAGCTGAAGCTTTAAAACAATATTAAATTGCATAAAGATTAATGAAGGTAAAAGTAATTGAAACAAGTTATTACAATGGTAAATATTGCAGAACTGCATACCTGGCTACCATAGGCTACCTGGCCTATCAGCAGTGTAGCACTCCCTAACGATGGGGACCTGGGTGCTTTCCCCTGGCTAGCAGGATTGTTTGGCTCAGTAAATGTTCCACTGCTATAGGCAGTTTATTTTGAATGATTTACCGGATGGGACTTCTACTACTTTCCTGGAGAGAGTATGCTTTAGTCTTAGACATCATGAATACTTGAGCTGAAATTTGCTCGGATACTTTTTCAAGGCCATATATCTGGGCCATATATCAAAAGTCTTTTTTTGTCTACATGCACTTCAGTTACATGTTTTTGCTTGCCTTATTCTTAAGGTACACTGAATATCTGAATGTGCTGGAATTTAATTCTGTTCTTATTTCACCTCATTATGACATTCACATTCCTTCACATCCTCCTTTCAAAAGAATTTTGTTCAGCTGCCTTCAGCTCAAGACTCTTTGAACCATGCTATTGGTGGGCAGGCACATTTCAGGCACTTACCTGTGCACTAAGCTACCCTTGCTGCCTGAGGAAGAATCCCCCTCTGAGGAAAGCAAAGACTGCCAGGCACTCCTGCTTCCCTCCTTTCATGAATTTACAGCAATGGTACCTGCTGTAGACCATACCTTGGATCTGCTTCTCACTTGAGCACCCTGGAACCATTAGAAGAGTGGTGGATGCTAAGAGGTGCTATAGGTTCAAAAGTGAATTGGTCCCCGTCACAGAAGAAAAAGCCACCTAAGTCTGCTAGATACAGTGGCTGATGGACAACTGCTGGCCTAGGAAGTCCTGAGGCAAATGATACTTGGCTTGATAGTGTAAATGTAAGAAAAAGCCCTGTGAGGTGTTATGAAAAGTTTGCATTTTTTTGTTGTTCTTCAAACATTAATTTCAAATTTTCCACTCATTAATACCTTTTGCTAATAAGTTGTTTTGTAAGAAGAGATGTACTACTGCTAAGTAATTCCTTGCTTATGGTGTCCCTGTCTTCACCAGTTCTTTGGTAAGCTATATTTAAAGGCACTATTTGGCTATTTACTATCACAAATGTAAGTTATTTTGAAATAATTCTACTCTGCTTTTGAGGGAGAGAAGCCTAACAGCACATGTGCTTTGTTATGTCTTTGATCATATCAGATTTTGCTGTGGCTCATTGCTTTATGACATATTTTCCGTCGCTCTTCTTTGTCCCCCACGCTATCTTGCAGTGTTTTACAGTTAATCCTAGCTACTCTTTAGTTCACTCCAGGCACTTCTTTGTTCCAGCTGCTCATAATTTTACTACTTTCAGTAGCTAGCCCATAGGCTTCTCTACCATGTCTGCTCAGTCCGTATTTTTTTTTTAGCATTAGCAAGTTCTGTGTCCTTATGGAACAGTTTTCTAGATCATTGGTATATTAGGGGGACAAAATTAGTTCAACTGTGACACATCATCTGCCATCACGATCCAGATAAAAGCCTTGCTTATTGTGATAAATACTTTAAATATTTCCTRCATAAAATGTCATTGTTGATTTTTTTTTCTGTCATCACATTGTTTTGCACACAGTGCAGATTTGGTAAATTTAGGATTTTTGGTTCAGTTCTGAATTAAAAGATCCTACTAAACTAGCTTGAATTTATCCATTAAAAATAGCAAGATGTGCCCTTAAGGTAATGACAACCTTTGCTTTCATTTCTACACATTTCCCTGATGATTTGAAGCCAGAGTGTATCTAGCTTTCAAGTTTTTCCGTTTCTTTTTTAAATTTGATGTACCAAGAGAGGATTACTGGATCTATATTCATACAACTCAAAAATTCATCTATGCTTTTTTCTCATCCATCTGCCCCAGAATTCTCTCTGCTGCTGCAGAGTTGATAAACTCAAAATCTTGCTTATGGGCACAGAGGAAGCAAGCCTTTTATATAAGTAAAGCTAAAAATTTATTGTTAGTGTAACTGAAAGCGAAGCAGTCTAACCATTATTAGTCCAGATCTAATYGTTTAAAAAAGAATGATAACACAGTTAAAATTGTTATACACACACTTCCTAATGCCTACCCCTTCTCCCAGTGTTAGACTCATGTCTCCACTGCTCCTCTGGGTGCTGAGCTTGGTGGTTTCATGCTGGTGGCAGTGGTGGGGTGTCATGGTGAATTGTCAGCATCTGGAGTCCTTCACTGTGAGGAATATGATGTTTGTATTGATGGCTTCTTCTTCCTCACTCTAGGATCAACTTGTGGTCATTTTTATATATCTGCCAACATCCTTTTATACCTTTGCTCTGTCCTCATTGGTCTGCAGTTCCATATTACACCCAAATACTATATATGGTGTTTTTTACGTATGTTAGATACTATTTCTTTGTTTTTGTTTTTGCCCCTAAAACCGGTTCCGAACAGCTCCAGGTCTGCATTTCTTTAACTGAACATGGGTGAGTTATAGCCAAGGGGTCTCCAGTGCCAGGCTGTGCCCCTTCCTTCAGCATCCCGTGCTTGTGGCCCTCTTCACTGCATCCTGTCTTCACTGCTCCAGGGCTCTGCTATCACACCAGRCCTGTCTTTCTCTGCACTGCATCATCACGTTAGAGTAGTAAACACTATTCTGCTTGTTACTGTCATCTATTTAAAACTATGGTTGTACCATACGAAGAGAAACAAAACAAATTAACTGTAGACACCTGATACCTTTCCTGCTATTCCAACTTCTTCTCCTCTTAGCAGCTGGTTCAGCTGGGTCAAAAGACTTCCAGGACATGAGAGAATGAAACATGGACATAGATATATGTGGCTGATAGTTAAATATGTACAGTGTTGACAACAAGACAAAAGAGGAAAGATATTTTTTTTTTCCCCCAGAAAGGCTGTGGAAATACGATGAAATGCACAGACAACGGATTGTGCAAGCTTTCCACAGAGAAACTGAGAGCACAATGAACAAATTCCCTTCCTTGTCCTTAAAGATTTTATGGTAAATGGAAGATCTGGGGATTTTTAAAAAGCAATGAGAATGCAAATCTGGAAATTTGCATGTAGTGATTTGGAGAATTCTTTAAAATAATATTTTTCCCTTCTTTGAAAGCAATTTAATCTAATTTATTTTTATTCAATTGTCTTGTGATTCTGCTGGAAAAAAACCTCCCAATCCTGTTGCATATGTGTTTCTTCTTACAGTTTATGTGGGGAATGCCTAGGATGTTTTGTATGGTAATTGACAACTACTGAAATAGGACTTAAAAAATTTAAACAATGTAAGTCAAGTAATAATAAATGTTATTATCACTTACATCCTTTTCTTATAATCTCTATAGTGTTATTATAGGTATATAAAGCCTTAAATAATAGTAGAAAGCTTTATAGTTTATAAGAACTTGTTAAACAAAAAGACAATTTTTGATATGTGGTGATAAGGCTTTTTGATGAGACCCGTGAAGTATTCTGGAGAAACACATTGTACTGCCATTTCATTGATCTAAGATTGCAGATGGAAGTCTTGTCATGTGCAGTACCACCTCATTTTAAAGTGAATGCATTAACAGAGATGGAGTATAGCAATTTTTAATGTAAATAGTGTTTTGCCTTTCTGAAAGGGCCCATTTACAATTTTGAGGCCATTAGACTTCTGCCCTGGCTTCTTTAGCACTCTAGTTCTGCAGTGGGATTGGAAAGCCAGTTTGAGATTGACAATTAACTTCTTGCTTGTGCTGCAAAGCTTCCTTTTATATTTCTGTAAAATTGAACAAATGACTGCTACTAATGTTTTGCTCATCAACTAGTAAGTGGAGGCCATTTAAGGCAGAAATGCAGGATTTAGCTCCAGCTGCTGTTCTAATGTTGCAGAAAGCTTTTGCTGCAGTTCATTAAATTCAACTTCAGGCAGTCACAAAACTGCCAGCTAATTATTTTTTTCTTTCCTCGGCTGAGTGAAACCTGGTGTCACCAATTTCCACACATAAAATGGAGCTACAGAATTCTTCATTGTTGGAGACTGAAGAAATAGAGCAGAGAGGAAGATACCAACACCATGCTTAAAATAACAGCTAACACTGAGCCAGTGAAACTTTATTTCCTACCAGTTTGTCAGACTATCTTGGGAGTCAAGCTTTGTATGGGATATTGGTACTTTGCTAGTAGTCTCGGGGCCAGTATTAATAATTGGTAGTTTATATTTTGGGGTCTAATAACCRGATCAATGCTTAACAGAGCCTGTTTGAAGAAAGTGATTCCAGCAAGCACTGGTCCTTGAAGAAGAAGCCAGTGAGGGAAAGAAGCGAGGGCCTGCACGGCCCGCTTGGCCGCCTGGAGATGTGGGTTACGTGGGTTCAGCCCTCTGGTTGAAAAGGAGCAGACCTGCGGCTCAGAAGTATTTTTCTTCAGTACTGAGTATGTGGGGTGTTTTAGTCTCTGTTATGTTGGTTCAAATCAAATTAAGTGGTGAAAATTTCTTTCATTTTGTGGAATATCAAAACTAAAAATGAGATCCAAAGCTGAAATACACACGTATGGGGATTCCCCTCCTGACCTTCCTTAAGTACGGAATATTGACTTGAACTCAGCTCTGTGTTATCACATGTATGATGCTACACATCTCTGATAAATTGTTCTAAATATAGCCTGAGATCATCTGTACTACCCATGATTTTAAGTTGTTGGTATAGCTTATAGATCAAGTAACAAAAACCAGACCATTCCTATTCAGAAATAGGAAATGTGAATATATGACCTTCTGCCATGGAGCTGCTCATGGGAATAGGGTTTCCGTTGTCTTCTGTGGTGATTTACCCTTCAGGGACCTCACAAATAGAGGACATTTCCAAGCCAGTCTACCAAGCTTTCATCCCAGAATTCTTGGAAAAATAATAAATACTGAGGATTTGAGCTTCTGTTAATCATTGTTTATTGTCATATCACAGTCAGGTTTCCAAAGAGGGAGTTCTCCTTTCTGCTGTGATTGTACACACAGAGGAGACAGCCCTTACTATGATTTTACAATGAAAATTAACACAAAATGAATATAACAAGGGAAAAGTAGAGAAAAGTGTAAAGTAACAGCAACAGAATGGTGTGATTGAACCTGAAATATGTAGAATTAGGTATCTTCAAGGTTTCCAAATACATAGCTGCAGCTTTGGTTGCATGAAGAGAGGAAACAAATTATTTCAGCCTTAAAATTCACATTTTAAGTATGCATATTTTTGCCTTTGATAGTATGCCTTCAAATACCTGTAAGTTGTCAACTGGTAACTATTGTTGCCTAACCATGATCTTAAGAGTGAGAAGACACATCAAAATAGAATTAAGGCTATGACAGCAGTCAGTGTAAATCAGAAAAGTTCCAGGTAAGAATGAAATCTGGCATTTGCTTCAAGCACCAAGACACAATGAGGGCATAGGAAGAAAGTTGTTAAGGGAATCAGGTTTAGAGTATGAAAGCAAGACACAGTATGTCACCCTTCCTTTGTTTTTCTGTGACAGTTTTCATATTTCTTCTGTGATACAAGTTGTGTAAATAAGTTTGGGTTCAGTTTGGGATAGGTTTTTGTAGGACTTCGTTAGGCAGCACATATTAAAAATAATCTGTCAATACTGGACAGCCAACAAACTGTGAATGTGCATTCACAGAACTGTTAACTAAATTCTGGTCATGGGTTCAAATTATATTGCTATTTCCATATACACATCTCAATGAGCAGCACTAGGAAGAATTAAAAAGCTGAGATTTAAGTCACAGTTTGACATGTATAGGTAAGAAAGGGTTTTTGTTTTTATAATTGTTAAGGGAAGGAAGAAAAATAGACTTGCTTTCAAACCCAACACCGAATTTGTGATGAAAGATTTTTTATTTGTAAGCTAAGCAAAACTGATCTGATATTTATTGAGAAACAAACAAGTAATCTTCCGTTTAAAAGAAATATAATGACCCTATGAAGGGTATTTTTGAAAATAAACAAAACCTCATTCATTTTATAATTTCAATTTCAGAATATAATTCTAATAAACTTCAGGACTAAGTTCTGAATACAACCCACAAAATACTAAAACATATGTGGGAGCCACCAACACCTCATCTATAAACAGACAAGTACCAAATCTTATTTTCTCTAAAAAGATAAAGGATTTGTGAACACATAAATGCGTAGTAATAATTAAATAGGTTCAACCTTGAACTGTTTGAAATATGATTTCTTTGAATATGGAAAACAACAATAGCTATGATCATGGATGAGGATCCCGTGGCTGAGTTTTAGCTTCATCACAGTGACAAATTGAGGGACATTTTCCGTTACCCAAAGAGGGCCCCAAGCCAGACATGGAGCTCCCAACAGAGCCTTATGAGGGCTGGGAGCACTAATGACCTCCTTCAAGCTCTTGCCAATGCAGCCCCGTGTGTGGTTGCATCCCTCACTGCCAGGGTCTGTGGCTGAGTCATGGTCAGCGTGTTGTCCACCAGGACCACCACCCCTACGTCCTTTTCAGCAGAGCTGTTACCTAACCAGACCAGGACAAGCAGGATTAGGTAGCATCCAACAGTATCAGCTTGCCAAGGCAGCTCAGAAATGGTTTATACATGAGGCTGCAAGGGTCATCTTAAAGCACTGCCACACGTGAGTGCCAGCAGATTGGTGTTAACACCTGCCACTCTGAGACTACTGCGCTCTCGGAGGCTCAACCCTCTCTCGGTGCAAAGTTGTCTGATGGCAAACACAAGGAGCAATGGTGTCTGCCAAACGTTGCTGAAGGTGTGCCTCACAGTAAGCCTCGCAACCTTTCAGATCAAGCAGGACTTAGCAAAGATGCCCATTTTCAAAAGGATGTAGGAGGTGCTTCACCAGCATGTCACCACAGGACAACCCCCTCCATGGCCAGGGGCACTGCCCAAATGAAGGTAAGCTGAATGAGTCACCTGCTCCCTCTGCTGAAAAATAAACGAACAGGCAAGCAGATACTGAGACACGCCTGCCCCCCAAATCCCCACCTCCCTGAAAAAGTGCAAACCATTTGTTCATCTGCCTGGTCATCAGCTGCTTTTGGATAGACATTTAGCTTTACTCTGTCTAAGAAAACAAAGACTCAGAAATAACCTTTTCTGTAGCCAAATTGCGCTTAGTGATGCCAAGCAGATCCTGAATGGCTGCTTAAGCTCACTACTGTTTCAGCAGGATAATTTTCTAGACTTAATACCCTAGATCTTCAGATTACTAGAAGGCTAAAATATTTACACTGCTCATCTAGGCCTTTTGATTTACCTCTCTGTTTATCTCCTTTCATTAGACTTGTATTGGAAAATCGTATTCTCCTGTTTTGGTGGTTTTTTTTGTGTTTTTTTTTGTTTGTTTGTTTGTTTGTTTGTTTTGTTTTGTTTTGTTTTTTGTTGTTGTTTGGTTTTTTTTTTAAATAAAGAATACATTTCCCAATCTGTAAGCCATTACTCGAAGTCTCACAACCAATTGCCAAAGTCCCATCATAAGTTTTCTTTACTGAACGTGAAGACCTTATGATCTTCATTAGCATACCATAGGTAATTCTCTTTTGCAGAGTTTAAACGAGAGTTTTAATTTTCTTCTCTCAAGTATCTTTTTTAACTGTTCGTAGAATTCTGCCTGTACTGAATTAACCAACTTTAAGCAATCTAAACAATTCCTCTATTAAATTGCAGGTGGGAAGACAAGTCCAATGTTTCTGTTATTTTTCTGTGGATTTCAGCAAGAGAAAACGTTGGTAGGATGTACTCTTGAAAATCCTGAAGCCTCTAAAGTCAGAGTTGTGTGCTCTCAAAATTTGGTTTAAACATTTTAAGGGTTAGCCTGGAAGGGTTACTGGGGAGGTAATAACTACTGAAATTGAACAAAACCCCATGAACTGGTGTGTAAATGTATGCTGCAGAAATGGACGGGAAAAATTTGAGTTTTGGAGAGCACAGAGACAGAATATGAGCAATTATGAAAAAAAACACGGAGTCACCTTTTTTCCTAGGTAATCAACAACAAATTCATGATTCTAGAAGAAATTAGAGTGATTTTGGTAATGGTTATTCAACAACTGGGATGTAAATGACAATTTTATTGATTGCATTGGGCATGTTTGTTTATCTGGAGGAGGGGGATTTTGCTCCCTGTTCCTTCTCGTATAGGGACAGGGACAGATTAAGCTTCACTGAATTGAATAGAACTCTTTTAGAAAGGCTTTGATCCACCCCTTATTCTCCACAAATGGGTTGTTTTTCCTGACTTAAAAATGGCAATTAAGGAAGAAAATTTAAAGTACAATTGATTTATTGGATTTATTGGATATTTATCGATGAAATAAATATGCATTGTAAACTTCTATGTCAACAAGGACTGTAGCAGTGGGCTTTGATAGTTACCTTAACATTAGAAAGTATTTTTCTTCCTTTTGAAAGAGAAATACTAATTTTAACAAGGGTATGTTTGCTAATTTCTTTCAAAATAAGAGACCATTTAAAAGGTGGTCATATTTTAGGGATCTGGTTTTTATTGTTACTCTGTCCCTGCATAGTATACTACAACTGTTAAAAAAAGACATGAAATGATTTTGTGTTTATATTTATTGTCAGCAATACATCAGTTATGTAAAAATAACCCAGATGAAAATGTAAGACTTGTTACATTTTCACATCATCAGTATTAACTGAATAAAGCTTAGTGACAATATACACAAATTTGCAGTAGTTGTACGTAAACATTTTGTGCATTAAAAAAGAAATATACATAATTTAAAAAATAAAAATGCATTACACAATTTACAAATTAACATTAACAAAAAAAAGGTAAACATTCCTCAGACAGCTGCCTCCTTGTTCTACAAAATAAATATTCAAGTAAATTAAGTTAGGCAAAATAAACTCTTAACTTTGGGTGAGCACAATTTACATAAAGGTAAAAAGACAATTTTCCATTTCATTCAAGGTATATTTTACAGTGATTTATACATGGAGTTTTTAAATTGGTCTCTTCAGATTGTAATATTGGAAAACAAACTTTATTACATTTTGGCAGGAGAAAGGGAGTTTCAAAATTGATGCTTCATACCAAATATAAACAAGCTAGTGCAGTTGCACCAAAGCTTCAAAAAGGAACTGCTCCAGGACTCAAAGCAGACACAGTAATCTAGAAACTACAGATTTAAAAAGGAAAATACAAACCACCACATCAACAGGAAAATGTCTACTTTGCTATTTTCCGAATGGTTTATTTGAACACTGAAAACGTTACTTTCACAAACTAACAATCTACGGTAGTGGCTGCTTTAGGCACTGGATTTGTAGAAGCACTCTGGTTTTTAAAGCAAATTGCTTTTCATTCTAAACTGATAATTCACCTATTATTTATTTCTGTTTCAATGCTAAAGGGCTTAATCACCTTTGCAACTTTTAGCTTTACATACAATTTCAGCCCTCCTTATAGCCTAATATTTTTTTCTTGATACTGAGGAAAGCCACTCTGGCTTCAAATTTCCATGCACTTTGTTCATAAAATAAAAAAATAATAAAAATGCATTCTATATTTTAAATGCAGCACTAGTATGATGCAGATGTGCACCAGCAAAATTCACTGACCAGATATAAAAAGTAACACATACTAAAATACTTGCATGGATTTCAAAGACCAAACATACTTAAAAACCCCTCCTATCTCTTTCCTATCTCTTTCCTCGTTTGTCTGTTTTATATAGTGAGAAAAAGGAGATGGCATACCTTTAACTTCAAACTATTAAATTCTTAGATTTAGGACATAAAAATCTTCAAGGCAAGAACTAGGCAACAGCTCCTGCTAAGACCAGCCAGTATAATAAATAAAGATGACTCATTGCCAATGAAAGAAACCCTGTTCCCTCAATTCCCTATTGGTCCAACACTATGTGATAACACAGAATCAGACTTTTAAAAGTACAGAAATCATGATTAAGCTTTGTGTCTCCACATGATAGTTACCATTCCTTAAAACTTTATAACTTTCCCGCGTTATTTTTTGTATGTCTGACAAAATAGGAATCAACTAGGTTTTTCTTGTTTTCTACTCAAGAATGCTGAAGTAATTAAATTCATCAAGATTTGTTTTCTTCCTATGGATCTTTACAAAGCGATGTAAGATTGAAGCCCCCAGTCCTGCAACATGTATATAAATGAACCACTGCTGTGGCAGGGGGCCATGGCACTTCATCAGCTGCAGCCAGATCAAGGTATAAAATGAGAAATTAAACCTGTACAAAAGATTGTTACTATTGTTCCTCTCTGCTCACAATTCCCATTTGGGGAATACTTATGCAGTGGGAGGAAGATAATTTTCTTGGTGCGGTAACACCACACTGGTAACATAARTTAGCTAAGTTAAAGTAGGACCATAATCTCTCTTGAACATTCGCAAAATGCACATTGGTTCCAAGATTTATTCTACATGGAACAAAARTAGGTATTTTTAAGGACTGATATTACCCATTGGTGTCCACGAGAGTCTTGTCATCGATTTCAGTGGATCTGGGCCAAAGTTTGCAAAGCTACAGTTTAATTCAGTGTGCAAAAACTGGTGCTTCTTGAGTAAATAACGTGATGAGTAGGCAGAAATGGTTTAGGTTATAAAAAAGACCTGAGAACCTAATATTGAACTTTATATAACAATTATTTTTGAGAGGTTGCCTGATAGAGTTTTGTATTGCTTAGTAGTGGCACAGTCACTTATATGTTCAGGCTACACATAGAAGCCATTTGATGAGGATAACCCTTCTCAGGTCATGAACCACATCTGTAACAGGCATGTAGATACAGTGGCAAGTCAATGAGCTTCATGTCAGAAGCTAACACTGAAAAGCCAGAAACATGGAAGAGGTTAACAGTGAGTTTTAATACTGCCAGAGTTTTTTAAAAAGTATTAAGATGGCAGAACTATTGATCTTACTGTTTACTTGCCAGTACACTCAAGAGTTTAACTGAATAATTAAAAGGGTCTATCCAATTATACTAATTAGAAAAGACAAAAGGGCTCTGAGTATTGCACTGTCAGCAACAGTGAAAACGCTCCTACTAGCAGAAGGAAAAAAAAGCAAAACCATTTTATTTTAGTTGAACAAACAGTCAGAATACTTTTTTAGACAGTAAGTATGTCACTCAAGATTACAGGGCAACCACTTTTCTTTTTCTTTTCTTTTTTTTCTAACAAAGTTAACAAATATAAAAAATCTAGTCATAAACAGCCTTCAAAGTACAATTAGAAACCAGCAGGACTATCTATACCAGTATAGGTAGATGGGGCAAGAAACTAGACACTTGTATTACTGCCATGATATAGACTACAAATGGCCGCTGTGACGAGGAACGGTGTGTACAGTACACGTCGTTAGCCGATTCCATCCAGTCGCAGTCCAAACCGAACACTACTCTCTTCAGGATTCAAGACCTGTCTACTTGACACCCCTTGCACAAGATATATCATGATCCTTTCTGAAAAGAGGCAGTTTCTATGGCAATACTAGTTAAGTGCATATCATGCTGCACTAATATAGTGCAAAAATTTGCCTTACATGTAGCAAAAAAGATGCAGGCAACAGTTTGAGTTAGAGAAAGTAGAAACGTATTGTAACATTTACAATGGGTATTCTTTTTCCAGACAGCAACCGCTAGAAAATATTGAATCTGAGAATGCCTCCTTTCTGGATGTACATACGAGGCCTTTACGCTTTGGAGTGATAATAGGACAGAATTTTGCAAGTGAGTCATTGCCCTCTGAAATGCAGGTTAACACAAGTTATCATCAACTGGCAAACTGTTGAACTTGCTCAGTGGGTTAATCCCAGTTAAAAGTTAATATTGTATGAAGCACTAAAATGCTCTTTAACAAGTATATAATCTGATAGACTAATACATACAGTTCAACTGAGTATATATGTTATGCTTGAATATAAAGAGTCATAGACAGCTTGGTACAAACTCTTCATGCGTACTGATTATACTTGGTTAATGTTGCAGGGGCTTCCACCTGTTAATACTATGTCAGCTACAGTATTCTGGAGACAGAAGTGGTGCTTATAGTTTGTAAGATTGAGGAAAGACCACAAATCTCCAACTGCAGTGTCTATTAACGTGATTCTGCCAGATTTCTCAGTGCTGATGGTCTAAAGTAAAGCAATAATACCTTGAATATCCATAGGCATTACGAAATCCATCCTTCTTTATCTATGGTGCAGTTACAAAAAAGAAAAAGTCAAAACACTTAATCCACTCCATAGAAAATCCCTGTTGCTTTGGATACCTTCTGATTTCAATCCATTAATTTAGATTCCATTTGTCACCATGAGAAGTTATATTTTACATATCTGCATCTCCATCATAAGCCAAGGTTAAAGGTTTCAGTCGGTTGTTCTGCCTTCTCTGGGGCTTCTTTGGCTTTTTGCTGAAACAATAAGATAATTTGTAAATAGAACAAGAAACTAATAACATAGCAAAGATGGATTTCAGTCTTTAATGAAAGATGAGTGTGTTGTTTCAAGAGAATGCATTTGGTTGTTCATTTGTAAAAGCTATAAGCCTAAAACCTTCACTTGGATCAGTAATTATCTCTTTAACAACCCAAAGCAACATCTAATTCAAAGCTCAGTTGTTCAGAAACAGGCTGTTACAGCGCTGATGTAACTTGATGAAATCCTTGGCAGGTAATCCTTCAAGATCAGTCAGTTTTCAGAAGAACCCAGAGCCTACAGTGCAATATTTGGTCACGTATCAAAGCCACAACCAGGTTCTTTTAAATTATATGACTCAAATCTTAACCTCTCTTGACAGATCAGGGTTTCCACAGGAAAGTTCCATCTTTTGATTAGTTTTATCGCATTATACTTGCCGGAATGACTACAGTTAATTCTACATGTTATAATCAAACCAGTCATAAATAGCAGAGATATGGTTGTTAGCTATAACCATTCCCTGTCTAGCCTTGAATTAGATTTTAATCCAGCAGTATTTCCAATCCATTTGATATAGTTTAAAAAAATGACCAAGCCAAAGGAAAATGCATGTTTATGCATGCTTTAATACTTGTCTTCTTTTAGAGTGTAATGTAAGCATTTCTTTAAATCAGGCCTATGCATCCTAGGTCTCGTCCAAAATCTTATCTCAGCTATGTCATTCAGGCTGCCCAAATCTAAGTCTTTGTTAYCAAACCAGTTGTTACAGTGGCTTGCAGTGGCCACAGGTTCCAGTCCAAAGAATCTGCAGTGGAGTTGTATGCTAATGGATTTTTTTTCCTCAAAAAAGAAAAGATTTTGTTCCTTAGACAGAAGTGAGATTTTGGGGAAGATTTACTAAAACCCAAACAAATCCAGAAGCCCCCCAAATGCCTACTAATGCAGTACAGCCAAGAGCCTCATGTGTACGACCACACTTCCCTCACCTTCCACCTGCACAGTCATCTGGATCAGAAATTCCAAACAGGACATAGAACACTTCAGGGAAAGCATTCTGAAAGGCGACTTGTTCTTGCAAAAAATCTTTGCTTTCGCATGCACTAAGATTTTTCAACAAAATATTATTTCATGTATGAAAAACACATGAGAAAGTTTTCAGACTTTTTTTGGTTGTGTATCTCCACATGCTGCCAAATATCAAATCTGACTTGCCTGATTACTAAATTTCCTTCTTGCTATTTCTCTCTGCATTTTGTGATACAGACACAATGAAATTATCTTGGACACAGTATGTTCTTAACAGAGATAGACTGCAACATCTCTAGACTACAACCACAGTCCACTAACCTGAGCTTTGACAAAAGGACATGGAAAATTAAACACTGCGGTTCACAGAATTCCCTGCCGTTTCTACAGTGGCATATGTAAACGCTTGCATTACAGTCTGTGTGGGACTGCTTGTTTGTAAATAATTAAAGAACTCACCAGGCTAGATAGATCATAGAAACAATAAAGATGAGTAAAACAAATGCACCAGCAGCTACACCATAAACCCAGGTCTTCAGCCTCCCATCTAAAAGGAATGAATGTTAGTCAGTAGTGTTTGAGTTAGTCTTGTTGAATTATTAGTTCTGATATAGTACAGAAATACTTTTATAATCCAAAATAAATATCTTCACTAGCCATTACAGCTTAGTAAGAGTAAATACTATTAAACAACTGAGCAATAGCTTCTCTGTGCACTTGTGTTTTGTTTTTCAGCTGAAGTCTGGATAATCTGAACGGAGCCAAGATGTGGGGCAGAGGCAGCAAGTGAGACCCCCCAAACCCAGCCCCTGGGCCTGCTGGTGGCAGACAATCCTTCAGCATGATCACAGGGCAGCAGGTCAGCCTGGGACTCATTTATGCTGTTAGCATCACTTTCCATTCTAGCTCCGGTAAATCAATCTGCCTGTTACTTTCATTCTTGCTGCTATATAATTGTATGGTTTTAAATACCTTTAGCATGTTTTACCTCATCCATACCTTAACTGCACATACACAACTTTCACTACTGCATAAAGTAATAGATTTTCAATTTCTTCCCCTACCAAATGCATGCAAGTTTTGCTGTTATAAAACAACTTCCTCTCACAGAACAAGCAAAAATACACCAAAAAAGACAACCCAGTCTCATAAATAGAACAACTGTCTGTTGTTAATAAGGACTGTACCTATGCACAGCCTGTGCAGTCTGTATTTTGGACATGATGTCCCTGCAGGCTGAGGTATACATCCCACTCTCCTGCTTGCCTTGATCCTAGATGTACTCAGTTACCCCAGGAAAATGAGGGAAGAAAGGATGTGACTTTTTCTGTCTGTGGGGTTTTGCTCTGAACCTCAAACGAGTATGTCACAACGCCAGGTCAGTACATGTGTTTGACTCACTACTTTTGTCTGACTAATTTTGCAGATTTCTAAATGGCTTTTTGAAAACATTCTTTTACAGGATGTTAGCTAGCCTTGTTGCACCTCCTTGACAATGAAAATTCCATTAAAAAATGAATTGTTTAATTTGCAAAGAACAAAATTTTTATTTCATGAAGTTATGTATATTTTCAATGTAAGCAAACACAGCTAAATTTTTTCTGACCAAATACCTATTGCTTCCTGACACCTCTGTATAACAAAAAGATATTATCAATGCAGTTGATGTTTCTACAATGTAATAATAACAAAAATTAGTCAGACTGACTTTGCTCAGATCTGCAGTAGCGCTCTATTGCTGTGCAGTTAAATTCAGGCTTTCTGTTCTCTAACAATGCAAAGTCTTGCAGTCATGTGGACAACTTGTTCAAGACTAATAGAAAAACATTTTAGCTTCATTACATTAATCAACCTAATGAAACATTATAACTGATAATGACTGATATAACTGAAATAACTGATCCATTAAAGATGAATTGAAGAGTAGATTTGACCTGACATATCCAATGACATAATAACACGAATGAGAGGAATTCGGACTTCAGTACTGCTAAATAGGTTAGTTTCTTCTCTCCTTGGCTTATTTCCGTTGGTAAATGTAAGGGGGCTTGGGGTGTTTTGGGCTTGCTTGTTTTAAAATTTGAAGCGGCTCTGAAGGGCAAAGGGGCCCAGGAAGGCTGGAAGTTCTTCAAGGAGGAAGTCTTAAAGGCGCAGGAGCGAACTGTCCCCCTGTGCCGTAAGAGGAGCTGGCGGGGAAGA
>JASVER010000141.1:1469864-1546236 GCA_030449065.1 Oceanodroma leucorhoa | reverse complement strand
GGCTGAGGGAGCTGGGGTTGTTTAGCCTRGAGAAGAGGAGGCTGAGGGGAGACCTTATCGCTCTCTACAACTACCTGAAAGGAGGCTGTAGAGAGGCGGGTGCTGGTCTCTTCTCCCAAGTAACAAGTGATAGGACGAGAGGAAATGGCCTCAAGTTGCGCCAGGGGAGGTTTAGATTGGATATTAGGAAAAATTTTTTCACTGAAAGGGTAGTCAGGCATTGGAACAGGCTGCCCAGGGAAGTGGTGGAGTCACCATCCCTGGAGGTGTTCAAAAAACGTGTGGATGAGGTGCTTCAGGACTTGGTTTAGTGGGCATGGGTACTGGGTTGATGGTTGGACTCGATGATCTTAAAGGTCTTTTCCAACCTTAATGATTCTATGATTCTATGAAAATAGTACTATCTCCTTGAAAAAAAGACTGGCATTACCTTGTGTATGGATTTATGTATTTTTTTCAAAGCAGGGAACTCTGTTAAAGAGGTCATTCCTATTATGCAGCTACAGGCGTCTAACTCAGGCTTTCTGAATTACCCCTGCACAGATTATTTTTAAGTATACAAGGGAACTGGCATCTCAAACTCATCTGTTTTGGGTAATACATCAGCACAGACACCTGAAGAGGATAGTTTTAATACCTTCCTTTCTGGAACTGCAATATAATTTGTTGAAGACGGTGAAAGAACTATTTTAAATCTAGACTTAGAAACTGTGAAGAAAGGAATAATCATGTTAGAGTAAATCAAAACCTTTCCAATAGATACCCAATCCTGGAATTAAAACAATCAAGCATAAATCTCATCTGAAGTGCAAAATGTTCACTTTCTTACAAATTTGCTCATACCTTCACTGGATTAGTTCTATTGAATACCRTTGTTTTTATCTGAGCTGAGCTGTTTCCTTCCTAACTTGAATTACTGGAAAATTGGTAAGTTTTCATGAAATCTCTCAACTGTTCATTCCTCCAGAAACCATGTCTGAGCTCACATGAGCATCCACGTTCCTAAATAGTTGAAGGCGACTGTCTGACATTTGCTTATTGTCAGCACTCTGGCTCCTACAACCCACCCTCTGGCATATTCAGGTGGAGTTAGCTAGAATGAGTAAAGATAACATATTTGGTAAGATGCTATTTTTTAAAGGAGGACCAGAAAAGCTTAATTTTCTTTCTTTATTGTGGATTAAAGTATTAACTAATTGGAGTAAAGACCATTTTATTGCAGGTATCAGATATAGTATCACAGTACAAATAACAGTAAATAGTAGTAGAACTAATGGGAACTAACATAAGTATTTCTAACACGAACATGTTTTAATCTGTTTATTAGAAGTATTGCTGTAGTTCTCAGTTTGCAGCATTTTACGGATTATGCATGTAAAGATAGTTTTCAATTCTCAGATTAAAAACATTCATAAAAGCTTTAGAAAGAAATGAACACCCTAAGACATAAGTGTGTTAGAATATTTAGCTCTATGTGATTTAAAAGACACTTAAGAAGATAACCAACTGCTCTCTTCATATAATTAACATTTTGGACAAACATCATATCTCTTTATGTGAAAGTATTTTGTTAATTAAAATTTTATTTATCTCAATGCTTAATAGTACCAGCAAATATTTACTGAAATCTGATTACATGATGGACTTTATAAAGTATTTTTGATGGGATAACTGTCTTATAACATATTTCTTGCCACCCTCGCACATAAATCCTTGCTCAGCTCTAAAGAACATGGTCCATCATAAAAGCAAATATTGCCTATAGAGACTTGAGCACGTCTATGCTAAATATCAATCATATGGTTAACTCTTGTCTAACATGAATTAGTTTAAATATGGTTATGGCAGAAAAGCATTAGCATATCTATACTGATTATTTTCCTACAATTTACGCTATGGCTGCAAATTTTAAGCAGCCCTTACCCTTTGCAGTCTTCAGTGCTACCTTTTCACTCCTCTGTCAACAGCATTATTGGTTGAGGCAGCGTAATCTAATATCCTGGCTTGCACCTTTGCAACCAAATCCTTTGTAAAGTCATATTTCAAATAGCTTCTGTGAATTTTAACAGGTAGAAGGGATTAAAAGGAAATCTTCTGCAATTAAATATATTGAGTATATGGTATGTATGTATATGGARTAGCTGAGAAGGCTAGGGCTAGGCTTATGTCTCTTCCTTTGTTTTCAGTCAGATGCCTGTCTTCTTAAATGAACACTTAAGGGTTTTTCTTTTCTTCCTCGGCATCACAAAAATGTAAATGCCTGACCCTGCAGCAGTACTTAGCATTAAGAACTGCTCATTGCATGACTTCACCTGGCCCAAAAGGCTGTAGAAACCAGGTCCTTCCTCGTCCTGACTGGTTACTGGAGGGCTGGGTAGGGTTCACAGCTCGACTGGTTTTCACATCTCCCTTTTTGTCCTCCATGGTGGGGATCACCACCACTGGGATGAGAGTGCACTGTTCGAGTGTGCCATCAGAGGACATAACTTCAGTGTATCCATCTTCACAACTGCACGTTCTAGTCTGTAGGGAACAAGCGTTTTACACTGTGTAGCAGAAAAACACAGTTTTCTGTGAGCCATAAAGCATAACAACATTTATGACTGGAAGAGAAGACTGTTTTGATGACGGCTAGCCTGGAGAGTACCTCTTCATATATTTTTATGCAGGTTTGTACCAAACCAACAGAGATTATTCAACATTTAATTGAAAGGTAGAAAATGGTCTGATGTTGATTTTAACAAATTAATGATTAGCAAAATCTCTGAAAATACTTTTTGTGGCATAATCTTTGTAATGCAGAGAGATGTGTGGGAAGCCCTCACGGGGGTGTTTTATGCTCCAATGCAGTAGCACATACCTCACTGCAGTAAGCGTGGGGTTGACTGCACGGTGGGTTACATGACCTGTCAGCATCTGGTTGGCGCATCACTAAACAGCCCCCTGTAGGACAGAAAATCATATTTTGACATGGTAATACCTCACCACTGATGAAATTACTGATGTCATTACTTGCTACAGTATGTGATGGATTACAATTTTATTGCTAATTTGAATTTAAGAGTCCTCCTCCTATTCCAAGCTGAAGGATAATTGGTATCAAGTATTTTCTTATAGGTAGAGTAAGGATACAGCACATGCATTTGCATTCACGTGCATTTTAGAGAACTAATATTTGGCAAGTGAAACTTTTGTTTTTCCCTTTGATCCTTTGGTGGATTGCTCAAAAACAGTTTAAATGTTTTGTTGTGCTTGAGGGAACAGATTTTGGTTCTCTAGGGCCTTCCTTATGACTTACATATTAAAACTATGGCCACAAAGAAAATAAAAGCATATTTTTGATTTATATCTTTGCCTGTTAAACTGAAAACAAACTACTCATCCAGTTTATGAATGGATACCTGTTTTCTGCTGCTCCTCAGTAGTCACTTTTACACATGCTATAGCTTTGCCTCTTATGAAGCCATGCTTCATGCTAGTCTAAGACAGAGTTTTCAGAAGGAAAGAATTATTATCAGTAAAACATGTACTGAATGCTGTGATACTGATGATATAGTGGGTTTCAGTCTTTTTCCTTTTATACAGTCCTAGTTCTCATTTTACAGCTTTATGTACAGTGCAGTTATTGTTATGGACCAATACACACAATCAGGCTTTCACTATCATTTCAGCCAGAATGACTTTAAAATACATTTAGAATCAGTTTGAATTTACCTGGGTTTCCTTCTAGCTTACTGAAGAGGGATATGCATCACGTAGTTTAAAATTTATACTGCTACAGGATGACTTATCTTGCATCTCCCAAATTAATAACATTTTTATACTGGTGTGATATGATGATGAAATCCTGATAGCTGTGACTGGTCGCGACCATAGCAGATGCAGTTAGATGTGGTTACGTAGATCCAAGTGTTAACGGGATGGCCAATGAAGAACAAAGAAAACCCTGCTGCTTGCCATAAGTTTTCCCCACCCCCAGAAAGGAAAATTGTACATCCTAGCATACAAATCACATGCCTGTGGGAATCTATGTAATAAAATATCAGTCATCCAAGGAAGCTGCAGAAGGAAAGAGTTGCCTCATCGCCCATGGGAAAAAACACCTTCAAGTAAAAAAGAACTATTCAGCACAATAATATTATGCAAGTAAGTAAATAAAGGTTTTAAAATACCAACAGGACTCATAATAAAAATTTGATAATGTCTGAATTAAAATACACTACGTTAGAGGCAAATGTGCAGCAATAAGGCAGCAAAGCAGCACAGTAATCACAGATATGGGTCGATTCTAGATCAAAATAGGTAATCTCCATTTAAGTCAATTGTGTATGTGCATCTTTCAGTTTGAGCTCTTAAATACTGCAGTTTATACAAATCACTTTCAAAAAAATTTTCTGATTTTAACATCTCAGAGTCATAATCGCCAAGATGCTATTTATTTTGAAATCCTGTAGGACCTTTAACATATAATACCATATATTAATCTCAATAAGAATTCTTTCTTAGAGTTTTACTTACCATACAAGCATCTTAGCTAGGCAGGAAGCAATCAAGGTGCATAAATAATGCCCTGTTGCATTCGTTGTGAAGATGATGCATTTTAATATTCTTACAGCACAAGGTGACACTTGCAAAAGAAACTTTGGGCTATTAAGTACTATTTCAAAACCTTGTAAAAACAATACAGATATTTTATTTCTACTGTTACAACAGACAGTAGTGGTGGATACCATCATCAGGAAGTATTGTATTGGCAGTCCATGAATTAGAGCTCCCCTCCTATGACTGACCTGACAGTGGCTGGCTTACAATCTCTGGGATTCTTTTACTACCACCTGGGCTGATATAAAAATTATTTAAACAACAAATGCATAACTCTTAGCTAAAATGAATCCCTAATTCTGATAAATAAATTTATATAAATAGATATATATGAAGATTTTCTTGAATTCGGAGACCTCAGTCATTCTTAATTCGTGGTGTTTTGTGCTTTGGTTTGCACAAAAAGTAACTACATCCCATAGCTGTCCACGGAGGTATCCTGCTATAGGCTTATGTCATTGAAGTGAAAAAATAAACATATTAGCACATTTATTAAAATTTGATGGTTTTTAATTTTAAGGAGATACATGATATATGCATGATATTATCAAGCTTTGCATCTCTCTCTGCCTCTGTATAGGCACTGAAATGAACTTTAATACATAAAAGTTCTATTTGTTGTAGGGCTTGAAATCTGAAAACCTAAATTTAGAAGTGTAAAGATGTCTATGGCAAAAAAAATATACAATATAAAACATTCCAGGTCCAGTACAGAAGAAAATATTTGTATTTACTTTTAGCATGACATGCTGCATAGTTCTGGAAAAAAAATTACATCTTTAGTATGCAAAAACATAATGATTCAAGACAACAGCAYGTTGATTCATACATCAGGAACAAGTGTTTTTAGCAGATTCTTTTAAAAAAGATATTTCCATTTGTTGGGAAAAGACATTATCCACCTGTTTTCCAGGCTTTTGTGTGTATATAAAAAGAGTAGTTACCTGTGACGTTTAAACCATCTGACCTTTGGCACCACACAGTTCGAGAAGATCCCTTCCATGGGCTAGCCATCCACTTGTATTCATAGCACTGGCCATCTACAAAGAGAACATTCACTTTTCAAGAAATTTGGTGGCAAGATTTTAGGCTACCACTGGCGGCAGCCACACTCATCAATAGACCATACTCATTATGTTTAACAGCTTTTATGGCTAAGTAGGCCCATTCCTCCTTCACCCAGCAACTTAGAAGGGTTCACTACACACATGGAGGTCCCAAGGTCTCCTGCACTTACTGGATACATACAGAATAGACCAGATGTGTCCCGAACATTAACTATAATGGTTGTACACACCGCTCATAGAGTAAGCCTAATGCAGTTAATGGGAAAAACAGATGTTTCCAATAACCTCATAATGGTTGTGGCCCATCTGTTGCACAAAACTCATTTAGGAGTCAGGTTCTTTTCCTGGTAACACTGAGCTTTGGTCAATGCTCCAGTGCTTGGCGAAGTGGCCTGGGCTGCATCTGGCTTCTCAGCTCTCCTGTAAACCTCTCATATGGCCYGGGATAAATCATGAAGTCCTTCTGCACCTTAGCTCCCTTATAAATATAAAATTCCTTTTTGCCTGATCTGTCTGGCCTCTGAATGGACCAGAAATGTCTGTACAGGAAATGACTTTTCTTTTCTTAGATACTTTGYCCTTTACCAGCGGTAAGCATGACTGAGACTTTTTAATGGCATTGTCATGTGATTAACAACAATTCAAAGGGTAGAGAGAAATYTAAATTTGGTTATGTGTCAAAATGTAAAGATTTCTTTTTATTAATGTTATCAAGCAGATAAGGCAACCATTTTTGCCCGTATCATAAAAAGAAGTTTTATTATTAAAAAAGGATCATCAGTTCTCCAAAGACTGTGTTTAAAGTGGTAACATATGATAGCATTTGAAAGTTTTTCTGTTTACAGTTGATATCTGGAAAACAAAAATTTAAGTGCATTTCTATGTCTATCAAATCCATATTTGCCTAAATTTGATACCATGAACAGAACGAAAGCAAAACTATTGTTGTTCTGTATTTTTTTCTTACAGGAAGTGGCCTTATGTGTATTCTGGTGCTTACCATTACATGGTCTTGTTTCCAAAGCCTGTTCTGGACAGAGATGTTGATTCTCTAATTCCTGAATGATCACTGCCCGAGATCGGACTTGTATCCCTCCAAAGCCAAGATCCTCACCATTAACACAGGTTAGCTGACAAAGGCTCCATTCTGACCACTCTCTCAAGTAACAGTCCCCTGTCAAATAGCAATTTTATAAGATGAACAATCATCATATGTGAAGAGTTTTTCGCACTGAATACGTCCTAGAAAAAAATATCCAAATCCGGTTTCTTAATTTTCCCTCTTTATAGTTCTTTTCACTCCTCTTTTTAAACGTGACTTATACATAAGAGAAGATAATATTTTGACTCTCTCTGAATATATGTGCAGTAGAAAATAGTAATAAAAAGATTCTAAAAAAGCCTATTTGTTATAAAGCAGAGTAGTTTCCTGTAGTATTCCCATAAGATCAGTCTCATTTTGAATTTCTGAGTAACACTCCACCCAATGTCTGGATTTTTGTAAATTTTAGGGTATTGTGCATTGTATGCCTTATGCTAAATTTATATATCTTGTTCACAATTCTTTTTTCTTAGAAAGAGAAAACATTGTCTAGTTTTAAAAAGATTAACTGTTGCTTATTCTCAYGCAGAATTTCTCTAAATAGACAGTAGAAGCAACTGCTGGAACATTCTTTGTAAGAAAGGGAATTGGGAAGGTGATTAAAATGTCTGCTCTGGCAATTTCATGTTAGGATAACAAAGATTTATAGAATGTTATCTTATAGTGTAAAACTGAAAAATAAAATTATACTAATGACACTAATTAGGCTACAGATTGGCTACAGAACATTTAAGGAAGATCTCAGAGATCTTCCTTAACACAAAGAGACCATTTTGTTAAAACTGCAGTAGAAAATGGGACTAGACTGTGCTCAGACTCATAAATAAACCTCTTAGTTCTCATTATTTCAGTGAAAGAGCTATTAAAAATTCATGCTACCTTGCATTATACTGATGACAGATATAATCAGTACTGTGTTGACCAGATGCCTGATTAATGAAGGAATTTTATTTGCCCACGCTAGGAAAGTATGCAAAGAAATGAATAATTGAAGAACTGATGTATATATAATAGGAAAGCAAGTAGTGATTTTTGGAAACATTAGTTGGAGCGTATCATTAGCACATCCCCACAGGGCAGTTATTCTTGCTGGGTAATTGTGAGATTGTTAAAGAACAGGTTCCTGCTCAGCAAAATTTTAAAAGCGAGCAGTAAGCAGCTATTTTTTTTATATATATTTGACTAACAAGGAAACATAACTACAAGCTTTTTATTCTTCCAATTTTCATTTAATAAGTAAAAATATGTGAAAATCAGGCAATTGGAATGCTGTGCACAAAGCAGTGATGGAAGCCTCTCCATTTTTTATTATTTTCTATTTATTGAGGCAACTTTACCTTCAGTCCAATCTGAAATGAACTGGAAAAAAATTCTGAGAAAAAGGAGAGTTGCAAGAGAACAAAACCAGTACTGGTATGGAATAATAGCTACATTAGAACTGAAGGACTTAATCACTACTTCTGAAGATACATCACTAATGACTCTACTCAACAACAGCAATATACTTCAAATTTTACAAATAAGTGTTTGAAATTAACTGGAGGGGTTTTACTGGAAATTAAACAGCTGTTATAGGCTCTTAATCCTTCTCAGTATGAGGGTCATGGACCTGATCATTTATAACAGCTCCTTTGGATTCAGTCTACAAGGGTAATGATAGTGCATGTCACGTCCAGCAAGTTAAACAGCTAGAAACACTCACATTTTCTCAGAGATCAAAATAAGAGTTTCATTTGGAATAGCCCCTTTAAACAAAAAAATAAGACTCCCTAGCTTAGCTTCCTTAGACACCTGTAAAAGACATCAAGTTCTTAGCCACTGTTAAAAGTATTAATAAGCTGTTAGGGGATCTTAAAGCAAATATTTAGCTGTAAACCAACACACTTTCTTATAGAGTTAAACATAGGTTTTATTCCAAAAGATTTTGTGAAAAAATTTATTAGGTACAATCTGTGACTGAGACATGTCTTTTATAAAATTTAAAACCTGCTATTTTTTTTGATTGATTTATTGTCATGAAGCCACTACCAGAAAGTAACTCTGTTGGTCATTTGATGGATGAATCCAATCAGTAAAGCACACGAAAAAGATTTAATTGCCTGTGGCTAATGCTAGGCACTGATAACCGTAATGATACCCAACCAATCTTGAAATGCAACATTTATATGAATAGCTTTGTTACCTGGACAAGGGACAGTGCAGGTTTCCTCAAGTATCATCTTCTTATTACCATCTATAATAGGCTCTATTTCTCCACAGAATTCCTCATCTACTACTTTGCCAACATCTTCGATGGATCCATCAAAAACCACACAGGAAATGTTTCTCACTCGTGTTCCCTCTCCACATTGAGCATCCTGGGGAAGGAGGACATACATGGATGCTGGACAGAAAAAAATGCCAAAAGACTAGATCGGAGCTACATGTCACTCTGTCTCCTATTATTTTTTGCTTAACTACTTATTCATTCCAGTAGGGAGAAAAAAAAAAAGACATTGTTCTTTACTTCTGAAACAAGCAAACAAACAAAAAACCCAAAAATTCTGCTGGCTGCTGTCAATGTTTCTTAAAGTATGGAGCTAATTATGCCTTTGAATTGCAACAACAGCAGCATCTCAAGTGGAGATCTCTTCTAGGATGCCAATCTGTTTCCACAGATATTCTTTTACAATAGAAGGATTTAAATTATTAGCAAAGATGCTGCTCGAGTACCAAAGTTTACATTTATACTTTGAATATCTGTAGGATATTGTTGTATCTGTTGACAAATATGAACTCTAAGAATAAATCTTTAGTTTTGCTTCCACCTAAGAGAGGTGGAAGCAAGTTGTTTACAGTGTTATGAAGCAGGTGTCTCAGCATATCACAAATATACCTAGATATACAAGCTCCATAACTTCAAAGTCCCATATGGCTTTTACCTCTACTTTGCATGCAGACCATTGACCGTATTGCCATCGATAACAAGGTTTTACTGGACAGGGTTTGAATTGCTCCATCTGAGAAGGACAAGGCCTCCCATCACCCTGAAATGGCTGATTTACGGTCCTTCTTCTGATCATTTTTCCTGTAAATAAGAAACAGCGATATAAATAACAACAAAGCAGTTAGACCGATTTATTCCTCAAGATGGTTCTATTTTGATGAAAAGTGTTATGTTTGAATAAAATAATTTTTTCCACATTTGACAAATTGGATTGTAAAGCAGATCTGTTGGCTCTTGTCTGTTATATGGATTTATRTTTTCCAAGTCAGACACTTTATATTCTAGCATTTGTTTGTACTGCAAGAAGTGCAGGAGGATGTCTGATTAGGATTTCAGATTGCTCCTGTAACAGCAAACAAAAGTAGTAATTTCCTAGTTCAGAACTCTGAGGAAAAATGCTCTTTCTGAATGTGACAGTATGATTGTGACACTTCAGTGGAGATTCCCGCTCCTCATCAGGAGTTTGCTGCTAGAAGAGACCAACATGTTCTGTTCTTTCCCGAGTTAATATAGAATCATGTGTCCCATGATTGTCTGATTCCAGCAACCAGGAACAGCTTGCAACTTTCCCTCCCTGTCTGTCTGGATAATGTGACATGCAGATTTTGTAGGAGATGAAGTATTCTTCACTCAGGCCCAAAGAAAATTAAAATACAATAGGCTTATCCAACATTAATCTTCTCTTCGACCATGAGTAGCATGCTACCCAGCATCATTGCGATACAGATTCTATTTCAAATACTTATATAAAAAGAAAGAGGAAGACATTTTTACCCTTTCGGCAACTCTTGCTTCTTTCATCTTTCAGTGGACAGTAGAACATTTTTTGTGTGCCAGAAGTAGTGGTAAAGTGGCTGCTCTAGAATTGGTACCTCACAGAGGTTTACACAGAACCAACACAGCTGTGGTATTTTAATCTATATATGGATAAATATATGAACCAAGTCTGAAATAAGATGTATATATTTAAATGTGTATACTGAGGCTTATAATAAACTAAGGCATTACATAGATTTACCTACATAACACCCAGTGTTAGCTGGCCAAAACAATTCATCTTTAATTCCACATTTCAATCTGATGCATTTGGAATTGAACACCCTAATGATCATTACATGAATCTTTTGCTGAGAGCAAGCTACACAAGCCACGATCCAGCAGCAGAACTATATCAATCTCCCAGGCAGCTGTGTTCACTGCAGCTAGCTAGAAAGATGTTTGCCAAGTGGAGCCTCATCATTCTTGGATTCACAGCTGCTCCAACTGAGGTGTCACAGGAGAAAAAAGATTTTCTTGAAAAGTACTGGAGGAAAAAACCCAAAGAACAGCAATGAGCAGAATTCTTACATACAGAATTCTTCCTCAACTTTATGGATCTTTGCATGGGTCCACAAAAGCGGTTTACCTTTGTGGTCACTGGGTTTATTAGATGGTCATTACCTATTGAAAACCAGAAGTTACTTCCAACTTCCYGTGTAATAGGAATATTACAGCCTCAAGGCTTACATGTGAGGTTGCCATCATCTGTTAAAAACACTGAAAATTTGAAAACTGTTTTACATTACTATTTAAAATAATTTTTCTCACTTCTATAGATAAATTCTATACTTGGAAAGCACAGAGATTTCAGATAGTGACCCATCTTCACATTTTGAAAAAGCATAGCAACAATAATTCTCATTCAGAAAAATATCAGGTCAGTTGTTGAGGTCTTGCATATAAAGAGAAGCTTGTAAAGGAAAATCTGGCAACGTATTTAAGCCTTCAATAGAGCTGTTAGTTCAATTCTCACTCTATAAGAATTATTTTGAATATAGACGTGTAGCTTATTTGAATGTAGAAGTCATGCTTTGAGAGAAGCTCAAAGAACTGAAACATTATTACATTATTAGATACTGTAGTATCAAATTATTAACTGTTATCATTAAAAAATCCACAGGTCTTTCTGTTCGGATCCTGAGGTGGCCAGATCTTTCAGACGTTTTTGCCTAGACCTTTTCCCTGTGGTGCACTCCGCGAGGAACACAAAAAGATGCCATATCCTTTTATTCTGAGCCCAGCAGTTGAAATTGGATTCCATCACTGCTAACCATCCAATATCTGTAGTGACATATTCCAGACATGATTACAGAAGGAAGAGGCTTCATAGATAGGCTCCTACGCTTCTCTTTCAGTAGGTTGTATACCGTAGTTGCCTGGCACAATGGTGCTTTCAGGTCCTTGTTCTGAGACACATCAGTGCAAATAAATAACAAGAATTCCTCCACAACTGGAATGTGCCTTTGATATCCATTCTCTGACATAGATTTGGTTTTAAAAAACCTAGACAGTGGTTAACAACATTTTGGAAAAAACAAATTAATGTGATCACAGTGAAAGTAACTTGTCCCCTTGCCTTTGTTCTGTGTTTAAAAATATTGAATTCTGCGGTGAGTAAATGTGTTGGTTTGTGTTCTTCTACAAATTTAGTTGTTCTAAACTCACCACTAATGAAACTTAAGAGGAAATCCCTCCCTCCTCTTCCTCCCTCCACCAGCTGAAAAATAAATATTCACATCAGTGTTTATTTTTGTCTCAATATATCATTCATCATATCTCACTGTGTTCCCAGAGTCAGAAACTATTCTGAGCCAAATTCTCATTATCTTCAGTGAGTACAGTCTCATTGAAGCATATTATTTCCACGAATAAGGCTGATTTAGATGCCCATCACTCTCCTTAGCTAGCTACATTTTCTAGTTCTGCGAAAAGAGATATTATTGCTTTTATTAAAGAAAAAAACATATGCTCAGTCTTTAAAATATGCCAAAAGTACATACTGACCTGTAAGGCCACATGTTTGAGAGCACTCAGACCAAGGGGACCAGTCAGAGAGCTGACAGTTCACAGGACATTCGACCACACAGGACGTATTCATTTGCCATGTCTTCTCCAAACCAAGCTAAAAGAAAATATTAAACGGTCAGCACATAACACCCAGTCTGTGTCATCAGTGCAGGGTATGCATTTGGACACCGTGAATATGAGACAGCTAAAGCTTTAAGCAAGCATGAATTACTAAATAAAAAGTAAAGCAATTAGGAAATTTAAAAATCTCTCTTCAAGACAGTCCTAATGCATATGCTGATTTTTAAATACATGCTTAAATCCTATTTTCATCAATCATTTTCTCAATTAGAGCCTATAAATGGAGGGCTTCAGCTCTACAGTATTACTTTATACAATACGTAAAGGACAAAGTAATTTATGAAGTATTAAGAAAGTATTTTGAAATAGGAATGTAAAAATACTGAACTATCAACAGCTATTAACAGCTGAATTCAAGTTATGCTAGGAGCCAGGTTCAAAACTAACACAAGGAGGAGAATGAACATGTATTGGAYAGTCAGTTTATTTGTCAGAAGATGTTGCGGATGCTAAAAGTTTACAGGAGCTCAAGAGAGACTGAACAAGTTAATGGAAAAGAAACGTGAAKGTTTAAACACAGATAAACCACATCGGGCAAATGCAGTCCAAGAGCTGAAAACAGGTGGAGGCTGCGAGAGGAGTAGATGGAAACTTGCATATGTCTGTCCTCCTTACTCTTCCTTAGGCATCTGCTTATGCCTCTCTCTTGGTTTTTTCCTAATGTGGTGTGTAAGTTTATTAAATATATTATGTCATCCATTCTACCGTATGCAAAAATATTGACATGACATTGACAATTATTTGTTCTAAAAAAATATAGTTTTGCATGTTTTTCTGAAAAGCTTTGCAAAAAGCAGAATCCTCTAACATCCCTAAAGTAAAAGCTGCAAATGCTGGAGAATTATGAAAGAAGGGGACACAGAAAATAGCCAGACTCACATGTTTTCCCAAAGACACTTTCTGTACTGAGCTCTCCTCCGGGCAGGAGTCAGCCTAACACAAACAAATGATGGAACCCCCACAGGGAAGGCAGAGTTTTATGGCCATGTTTGGAGACGGCACAGTGGCTACATGGTCCTTTGGTCTGATCCTGTAAAGCCATTTCTATGTTCTTATAAATTCCCATGCTCCAGATTTTCCCCATCCGAGGAAGAAAAGAGACATTCTCACTAACACACATGAGAATATATGATACAAGATGGAACGCAGCTGATGGCAAAAATATTAGCATGACAATAATAATCCCTGCAGCCTGCACAGCTTCAGAATGAGTTAAAAGGATAGGTCAATTATAGTGTGTACGATATAAAATGTGAAAGAAAATCAATCCTGCCAATATGAACAGATCTGCAGCTTCCCAGCATAAAAGACTGTCCTCTTCATCAGCCCTCACCAGTGGACCTTGATCACCATTGAGGCCTTTCAGAATCCCAGGAGGTTGTGGATATCTTTAAGTAGATAAAATCCCCACATAGTTTTTTTTTTTWAAAAAAAAGCAAACTAGACATTTCAAAACCTATTAACTTTAACGACTGGAAAGGTTAATGACATAAAACCAGCAGTTAAGACTTTGAAACACTAAAACACTATTTCCTACTAAATGCAAGCATAGAGCAATAATTAGGCACAACATTAACATGTCCTCCATAAATAAACTACCACAAGTACTGGAAATGTCTTACCCTGATAGACTCACCAAGTCTTAAATTTTCATTTTCAGTAGCATTTATTGAGACAAATGAGCTTTTAGACCTCTGTTCTGTTTTATACATCAAAGAACAAGTTCTTGGCTTTTCTCTGTGGTACAGTATAACCTTGATTATCCAGCTATCGCACACAGGCAAGACCTGAAACCTTTGGATAATCTGGAATTTAGATAATTAGGAACCTAGAGAACCGTCTTTGAAGTCTATATTTTGGTCAAATCTTCTGAGCAAAGGCTTTAAAGCCTGCTGAATTGATTCCTGCCAATTATAGAAACATGACTGCTCTCTTTCAAGACTGGCCTTCTCAGCTGGACTTTGGCAGCTAGAGAAGGAAGAGCCCAAGAGAGATATTAAAGGTGAAGAGGAGAAAGCTGAAGGCCAGATTACGCACAGTGATCTGCCATTTGCATGTCTTAGATACTGAAGTGCTGCTGAAATAGATTTGGGGGACAACTGGCAGGCTGCAATTTGATATTAATCACATATTCTTTTCTCATTCCTCTTCTTCCTTCAATTGATGAACCACAATTCATCTTGAAGAGCTTAGAAAACATTTGGAAAAGTGTTCAGTAGCTCCCTTACCAGAAACAGCCTCTGTTCTGGATGAGTTGTGGTTTCTGATTCGAGAATGGCAAGTACTGGAKGAGTTACACTGAAAGCTACTACTGAGCACCCTGTACTCCTGGTTGCACACACCAGGGGCAGCAGGTTGCCAGACCAGCATGCTCTATAAACCCTGTGATCCACGAAAAGTATCTGTATTTGTTTATAGGAATGTTTGGCACCACAGGTTAACCTCTGCTGGAGGTTAATCATGTAATCTGACAAGCAGACTATTTGCCAATAAAACAGAAAAGTTTGCTTTCTAATGCAGACAAAACTTCTGGTTTCCAGGCTTTTCTGATCTTTAATTGAAGGTAAATGAATAAAAATAAGCCCATAAATACGACTATGACCAGGACCAGCTTGCTTTAGGTGATTTGATTTTCAAATAGTCAAGGAAAAGACAAGCTGAGTTCTTGTGATGTGCTAATTTTGTAGAGTTAGAGACCAAGTAATCCAGTATTTCTGTGCCTTGACAGTTTGAAGGGAACTTTGTTAACATAACGAGGACTTGGAAATAAGCTCTAGAAGTTGATTTATCCTGGCAGTAATTAGGATGACTGGCTAGCTTCTTTAGTTGATTGACTGAAACAAACACAAGATCATATGAACTCATTAGGAAACCAGAACACAGGGGCTCGGAAGAAATGTTAGCATTCAACTATGTTGATGCTTATACCTGGAGATGGTGATAGTCAAAAGACAGCGTGAAGGGTTTTTTTATATATGGCTTTTATTAGTTTCTTGAATCACAAATTATATAGGAACTCAGACAGTGCAATCAGGCGTCTTCATTTCTTAGGAATCAGGATAGGTTTAGCTATTCTGATCTCTCTTCTTCACATACAATAATAAGAATCATAATTCTGTAAATGTATCTACACACAAATTAAACAAAACTTTTGTTTTATTCACATATCTAGTATAAAGTTTTATGATAGCCCAGGGGAAATTCCATTAGCTAAGTCATTACAAAATTATTTCATCTCTTATCATCAGCTTTTCTTATCACATGCACCTGATTTTGAACTTCACTTAATCTTTCTGCACTGCCCTTATAATGCAAAAACACAGCAAAAAAACCCACCCTGAATGATCAGCTGTGATTAGATTAGTAAGAAGTGCATAGTATGTATTCACATTTTGATATTTTCTTGAATACGCTCCATTCATGACCTAGAAGGTCAGAGAGTTGGCTTTCACATCTTTATAGTGAAGGGTCTGCTAAGATCTGAACAGCTTGGCTTTCCTGTTAATCAGGTTAACAGGTTTTACTCCTCAGTTATTGGAGCAGCCTTTGACCTTGTAGCACTGCTTACACATCCATAATTCAACAAATAGTCTTAACTGTATGACTGGGGAGTGGATCAGAGCTTTCTACAGGAAGATGTATCTCTATATGGTCTACCAAATCAAAAGGGTAAATAAGACTGTATCACAGTGGTTGCTGATAAAGCCAGGACCCCGCTGCAGTGATGTCTGTTGGCCAGTCATTTACTGCAAGTAGCTTTTGAGATACTATCTTGTTGCCTTAATGATTTCTGTGAGTAATAAACTTTCATTTCTTAAATGCAGGAATGCTCCAGAGGTTTTCTGCTATGAGATTCAGTGTAAAATGTAATAATTTGTTCTAAATGTTGCTCAAAGTCTGGTTAACAACAGGAATAATTTCTTGGCTTTCCAGTAAAAGAAATATATTTCCCCTTAAAATCTAATAAAGCATATATTTTTCTATTGAAATATTCATGTGGATGGATATTTTATATCGCTGTCTTGGTATGAGTTAATCAATATTGCAGTCTCTTACAAATAACCCGAGAGCAAAATTTTTTTTCTTTTAACGCATTAAAACATTAACAGAATGCATTAATGCTTTCCTCTATTAACTTCACGGAAACTTGCTGGTAGGTAGCCAGATACTGAGTTTTTTCCTGAGACATAAACGATCAAATTATTAGATTTGATTATAAACCCAAAAGCTATGTGTGAAGGAGGAACCTGGGACAAAAGTAGGGTTACAGTCTCAGCTGAAACCTCTTGCCTTTGCTAAGAACTTACAGATTCAGGAATCCAGATGTCAGAAAGGGTTGGAGAAGCCTAAGTAGGTCAGATACCCCATTACAAAACTATAGTCCAAAGTACATGATGAGTTTCCTGACTCCTTCCACTTCTGATGAGACTCTTCTCTATGGGCATGGCCTGAAGGGCAGCTACTAGACAGGAAGGTCCAACAGAAAAGGTGTTGGTACCAAAGCTGCTGTGGAGGCCACTCCACCTTAGTCCCCCATTGCAAGTGATTTTGTTTCTGATGTCAGGGTGGTGGGGGAATGGCAGCTGAAACAAGTTCAGTTACTTTCCATCAGAAACACATGTAGGATTGCACTTAATGTAACACTTGTGTTGTCTTCCCATTTTCCTTCACATTACTATCTCCATGCAATTGAAAACATTAAGACCAAAATACAAAATGTCAGAAAAGCAGTGCTGTCAAATTTGAAGTTAGTTTGAACATTTGCAAAATGGCTCTTTCAAAATTTAAGTGTTCCTGTCTGCTGACTAGTTCTCCATATAAGCTCCTATTTAATATTGCATTCATGCTGCACATTTTTTCACACTATCTTGTCGATCTTTTGTATTGCACAGCTGGATACAAGAAGTTAGCATTCAGCCCAGCTGCAGAACAGCACATGAGAAATATTTTCCAACACATTGAGTAAATGATTGATACTGGCAGCTGTCCAAGGCTTCATGCAGAAATTGTATCAAATTAGAATGATGATTAGTGTTCTGATTAAGATTTATTACCTTTATTCTACTTTATTAATTATTGTTTCTAAGCCATTTCCTTCAGGACATAATAATTAGCATATGTTCAGAGAGACACTTAAAAGTAACCAAAGGAAATTGTATAAAAATCACTGTTGATGGCACAGTTCATTTCAGAGGCACTTAAYAATCCATGAATAGTGTTGCAAAACATCTGGCGAAGATGGGTTGCATGCCATATAGCTCAGTTGGCTCAGCATTAATTAGCACCATTAGAAGGGAGCTTACTCACAGGTACCCACTCACCTCTTCACAGTACTTCAGGTCAACCGATTTGCCATCGCTGCGAACACAATCGAGCATCCGTGTTTTGATACCATTACCACAGACAGCCTTCTCACTGAGCTGACATGTGCTCCAGTCTGGAAATAAGGAATTCATTAGCATAGCAGTCATTTTAGATAAAACTCATAATGATCCAATCTCCAACCTAAGTCTAATTCTGGTGGCCTAAAATAATCCTCACAAGCAACTTTTACACATGCAAAGGCTCACGGAGGACAGCTGCTACACATTTTTGGAAACAGCAACTTTTACTACAAATAGTCAGTGCCATGATGCCTTCCTGAAAAGTTCATATTTGGTTTCATCTGCATAGATTTTGAGCAAATCACAAAAGGATRGGAGAAATACATTTCCTGAAGTTACAGCATGCACACTTCACCCAAGTTGCAAAGCCTCCAGTAATATTTTATCAGGATCAAATAGCCTGAATCAGTTTTCAGTACAAGCTCCAGATAAGAACAGAAAGCTGAAAAATCTGTCCTGTAAGGTAAATGGAAGTGAGCCATAGTCCTAGGCTGTCACTAGAGCATAACACCACAAATACCTGTCACGTTGTAGTCATAGTGGTAGCAGTTTTTGTTCAAAGTGCAAACTTCTGTCTCGGTGGCAGCAGGACAAGACTTTCCATCATCTGGTTGTCTCAGGGATTCAGCTGACCTTTCACGGACACTACTTCCATTGCATGGCTTGAAAGGGAAATTGGAAACAGCTTTGACATTTCGGCACCCTGATACCTTTTCATGCAACGTTATAAYAACCTTTCAAGTAATCCCTTCACAAAACACAAATGTAAAATACCAGWCTCATGCTGTTGTGTAAGAGAAACCATTTCCTTGTTATTTCAGAGAGAATTTAGTCTGCTCTCTCATCTTGGTACCACCCAAGATGAAATGTCCTCTAACTTGGTAGTACCTCGGTACTTTCCTAGCTAGTTCATATTTCAGTGCTAGTGGTTTGGAACTGTTTCACTCATAAACTGGATATTGAGAAGCTCACTTTCCAAATGCTATAATGTAGTGCACCAGAGCCCGAATACTCAGAGGTTCTGAAACACTTTTTTATGTTTGGTTTGGTTTTTTTGACATTTCTTTTTGAAATTGCTGTCAGGAAGGGGAGAGGAGACCCAAAATTATCTTTCTATGCTCAGTCTTGATCTACAGACTTTGTTCGTTACAGAATAGTGACATTTTTAGTACAGTGACTGCACTGCTATGGAGAGGCTTACAGCTAGGCTCAAAGACGGACTCACAAGCCACTACGAAACCTATTCCACCACACAGAACCCACGCCACACTGAAGAATGACCACTGGGCACATTACATTTTCTGTTTTGGAACAATTTCACTTAATGGAAAATACTGGCACACTTTATTGGCAACCAATCATCAACGACCCTAAAGATGACAGTAAAGATACATATTTACACATGTAATCACTGCTCAGTTCAGCATCTTTGCACAATACATCATGTATACATTTTTAAAGTATCCTCCTAAAACTATAAATGTTACACTTCAGTATACTTCTTACCAAAGAACATTGAGACCATGAACCCCATTCAGACATAACACAGTCCTCAGGACATGGTAACGTGCATTTTCTAGCACCAAGTGGCATCTCTTCAGGATCACACAGATAGTCCTCTACAGTGTCAGAAGGACCATCCACAGTGTTTAGCATGCACCTGGAAAAAAGAACTGCACATAAACTGCATTTGCCATGGATTTTATACAGTAACTGTGTTCTACAGTATTCTGAAGCATTTTAACATTTTGTCAGCACGTAACGATCATGAAGTAATTGAAGTAACTGAACTATTGGTCTATGAATATCCAAGAAAAGCTGAAGAGCCAAAAATAATCCTTGTTTTTACAGATGACAGCCACATAAAGAAATGCACAGAATTTAGACAGTCCCTATCAGTGATTTGCTGAGAGTTTCTGGGCAGGTGATTTACTTGACGTTAGCTTACCTCGAAGCCRGAATAATGTGAATCATCTATAGTTTAGACATATTTTGTGCATGCTTCAAATGATAATTTTAAATCTAGAAATATTAAAACTTTTTAGATTTTTTATTCTTAGTATTAATCCCTAATTTACGCAGATGCTTTTTGATTACCATGATATTAAATTAGCAGCTGGAGGCCCAGTTCAGGTGAGAAATGAATATGCTTAGTTTTGTAGAGCTGAAGATGACAGTCTTTATTCCACAGTATTTCCAATGCTGTGGCATCTACTGTTAATGCATCCCTTCCACGTGTAGCAGAAGACCAACTAGTATATGTCTAGGATCATTCAAATTAAGAGGTTTGCATTTGTTTTCCAGAATTGCAAGAGAAAAGCTCGTATCAATAGGAAGCCTTTCACACACAGATAAATATTCAGAGTTTCTTCCATTTGACCACGTTAATTTTTTTGCAAGTGTCTTACATTGTCAGACTAAACTAATTTTTGAAACACTCTCTGTTCTAAGGTAAACACAAGAGATACAGCATGAGCATATATTAGCCTTGTGGAATTAGTATTTTAATGGCATTATGTGATAATGAATGAAAAGTTAGATGTTTTTAGTCCCACAGGACTGAAAACACTTACTTTCTTTATCTTTGATGGTAGTGTCAAAGTCTATTTTTCAACATAAACACTGATTAATTTCGATTTTTCATATTGGACTTTTTTTAAGAATATTCTTATGGGAATTTTTAGGTGCTATTGTGTGAGAACAGTTATACATAGTCTTTCTAACTTCGGTCAAGCAAAGATTAAGACTTTGACCTTGAAGTAAATGGTTACACTGAGGAAACAGTGCTATTGTGAACAAAATCATGTAAATGTGCCAGTTTCTAAGCACTTGTGGCAGGCAAAAGAGAACATTTAGCAGTTGACTGTATAGAGCTCTCATTTTGGACCTTCAAACTGAATTCACATTATGCTTTATTATTCAGACTTATAATCTCAAATTGTGTGTCATTTTGCGGTGAGCCAACAAAAAAAACAAAACAAACCCCAACCAACCCAAACTCCATGTACTGCTTTACTTGCTGTTGTACCACACCATGTGAGAATAATTTTAATTAACCTTTGATTAGAGGTCTAGGATGATAAGCAAGCATACAAGATGCCTAGATCAGGTTCAATAAACAACAGAAGATTTTTGGATTTTTCAATTTTACTTCATTCACTTTTGCCACTTTTTCCTACAATAACTGTAACCATTATTCCCAAGTGCATATGTACTTAAAAGGGTTTTTTAAATCATAGTTTCATATAGAAAGAGGACCATTTCACCTTTCAGAAAAGCACTAAAATCGTATGTTGCAGTGTTTGTAGTAGTATAAGTACAATATACTACAATATATTGTAGTATACAATATAAGTACAACATACAATATTAGCTTATTAACTAGGAATCAAGATCCGTATCCATAACCAGGAGACAGAGCCATATTGCACTCAGTGCAGCTATTCTCATTTACATTAGCCGGGGTTCTGGTCTAGTGTACTATGGCTGGACTTAACACTATACATTACACAGAATTACATCAAATTAAATACAGCCATGACTGAAAGTGAAGATTCTGTAAAGTGAAGGAGGAGCAATACTGTTTTACCTGACTTTCCTTGTTTGAACACCTTCTCCACAGTTCTCTTTTAAGTCCACATTGGTCACCTTGCAGACGCTCCAGGGCTCGGTAACCCATACGTACTGGCTGCAGTCACTGTGGCAGGGGACTACCTCATATACCTGGAATCCACATTGAGCATCAGTTTTGTTGCACAAAAGTAAGATAAACATGCAACAGTGATCATGCAAAAAAAGTTTATTGCTCTTTTTGGTAGAATAACAAATGTAAACTTGCTGATTTAGAGACTGTAGTAATAATACAGATAAAATACTTGATAGAAAACTATAGAAATAACAAAAACTCAGAAGCTAAGACATCTAATGACAGATTCCCTGTTTTTCTCTGCCACTAAGCCCACGCTAGGCCATTTCCACCGATAACATCAACACAACTAACATAAAATCTGTAACTAGGCTAGCTCACGAGTATACCTTTTAGAAAAATGCTGCTAAAACTCTGCTAAAACTTTACTTCTATCCATCACATCTCTCCTCAACTATTCCATCCCACTGTTATTAGTTGTGGGGTTTTTGTATTTCTAAAGAGAGGTGAGCTCAAGGTAAATTATACCAATATATACTGGTTCACTTTATTTTTCATTGTGGATACTTAAAATCACTCTAATATATTTGTGTATCAGCATTAGTATTATGTTTAGATTTGAATACACATTTGAAATAGTAGCTCATATAGTAATTTATAGAGTGTTCCATATATTTTCTCAAACATATATTACAAAAGGACAGACAACGTAAACATTGGAGTGCAATCAGGAAGCACATGTTAAGGTTATCTCTAAAGTTATTTTAGAAACTCTTACCTGAGCCTGAAGAAAGTATTTTCATGAACCCAAATGAAAAAACAAAGATAAAAAGAAAGAATGATTAGAATAAAGCATAGGTATTTAACTGGCATTCATTTAGTTTTTATTACAAACAATATTCTATGACTTCTGCAGAGCAAAGGGCACCCAATTTTTCCTCTTGGATCTCCCTTGCTGTCATGAGGCATTTTTGCAAGAAGTTTGCCCTTTGAAAAAAATAAAAGTTTATAAGTCACAACTAGTGGGAAGAGACTGTAACTTAGCTAGTCTCTTTCTCAGTCCCTAACACACGATAAAACTGTTTTCCCTTTTTGCCTATAATAAGCATCAACTCTTCACACAGTAGAGAATCCAGTTTCCCTAAGACAAGAGAAAATCCTCAATGGTTTTGGAGAGGATACTGGACTTCCCTATTAATTGAAATTGTTCTGACAGCATTAAGTGCAATAGATTCAGGGGAATAAAAGAAACTGGCAGTTCTCATCCTTCCAAAGTTCCCAAGTCCTTCATTGAGTATGTTAATTATGCATAGATTACTTAAAGCCCATTACCTCAAAGTTATCTTACACCAGCTAACTTCACGTATGATTCTGGGTATCAAGTCAGCACAACTAATATTTCTAGACAATCTAAGACATTGTCTTAAACAAGTCCTGACTTCTTTTCAGCAACACTGCTTGGGTAGAAAAAGAGGGCTAATGGGTTGACAGTTTATCAGTTAACTTGCAACAAATTACCACCAGTCACAAAAAAAAAAAAAAATGCGTTGAACAATGAATGCATAGAGAGACTGATATATCACTATGCAGCTGATCAGCCCACGCTCAAGAAGACCAGCATAGTCAGCATACTTGGGCCTTCTTTGAACTACATAAGCATTAACTCAGGCATAAAGATGAGTGGTGTAAATGCATGTTAAGGAAGGTACTGGACTCAGTGCACAATTTGTAGTCACATGGGAAGTGGCACTTTATTTATTCTTGTCCAGGATTTCAAAAATGAGAATAGTGAAGCCTTAATTTAGGGTAATGTCTCTATATGTCTCACCCCGGTTGGCATAAGAAGAAATACATAAACACCGCATATTCAACAGCTTTTCCAGTAACATAAAAATTTGATATCTTGCCAGAAAGCCAAAGCAGAACTCTATATTGCCTTGCACGTGTTTAGTGGTGTTCTCCTGACCCTACTAGCGTTTTTGTAACTGTGACTGCAGGCCATGGCAGTTGGGTGGTGTAAGGACTGCATACCCACCTGCTGGATAAGGGGACAAATAATGCCTGAAGCCAATGAAGAGAGGGATGTCCTTATTTTCTCTAACAGTCTCAAATTAGCCTCTTCATTTGAAATCCTCTGAAGGCCATTGACACGATTTATAATAAACCTGACTCTATTATTATTGCAATTATGATGACTTTTAGCTTAGTGAAGTGGGTACTGAGCAAGCTTCTTTCAGCTGGAGTGTGGTTTGGGAGTCACCCTGGCATGCATGGCCCAGGAGGAGAGACACTCAGTGAGACATCTAGCATTCACTGTGTTCAGTCCCCCTACAAAATGCTGTCATACATGTCAGCCCTGAGAGATGTCAAGCACTTTATTTCAATGTTTCACAAGCCTTACCATTAGAAAGTTTTCCCAAGGCTTAGCCCAAATCTGCTTGCCTACTGCTTTTTATCCTATCCATGATGGCCATGGAAAATGGATTATTTCCTCCTTCTTTGCAACAGCCTTTTATGTACATGCTAGCAGTCTGCCAGCATCCTCCCTTCCATCTTCTTTTCCATGGGCTAGACAACACATTGCAGTCTTTCCTCAGAGCTCATAATTCCTAGATCTCAGCTTACAGCATAGCCCCTCTGTACATCATCTTCCACACCAAAGACCCAGTCTAACCATTATGCTTTGTATGTATGCAAATAAGCATGTTATGTATATAAGTAATAAATACATAAATAAAACAAATTACATTTAATAATGGAAATAAATATTCTGAAGAGTCAGTAGTTTTCCAGATGAATGAATGGTGGATCACTTTTAGATTAAATAATTAAGTCAAAATTAGAATGCAGGTGTATTCCCTGCATGTTTCTGAATTGACAGTGAATGTATTTAAAATTGAAAGATACAGCCTCTATATTCTTCGACATTCCTATCTTATCTGTAGAGTTCGCTTCTCATGGAAGTATTATATTTCAATTTTATTTTTATAATAATTACATTTTGAATCATCTATTATTATTTGGCAAGTACCATGTAACATTGCAACAAATCAAATTCGAGTCAAAGTACCGGTAGAGGGCAATAGTGTTGCATACAAGTGGCTAACAGACCTCTAGCAAAATCACCTTTGAGGCAGAAAATTACGAGCCTATTATGTACTACATGAATATTAAAGAAGGAAAAAAGACTTCTGTATAGACTATAATTTGCTTCTATTGAAACACATTCCTCCTAATTTAAAGCATATTTACATGCTGACCCAAATCCAGCAGCCCTCATTCTAGTTTGTATTTTGTTAAAGCAGATCACAAACTTAGTTTATTAGCTGCAGTTTAACACTTATTATTTTCTAAATTAGAACTAATTACATTCCCTAAAGTAGAAAATTAGATAAACAAGCCATTTCACTCTGTGCTAGCAAAATGTCAATAGGATAATATTAAGTACATGCATTTTTATTCAAATATAAATTGACAGCACATTTTTTTTCAATCTTTGAATATTTACAGAGAAGACCGAGTGGCTGTTTAACATGCCTCTGCGGACTAAATTAAATTCAACAGTAATATGAATATAAATCAACTCTGAAGAGCATAAGTTAATTGACAAGAAAGGTTTTTCTTTCTGAAACTCTCCAAGCAAACAGGAGCAAACAAGCTTCAGGGGTTTGACTTGGACTAGTGCTAAACTTGGTCCCAAAGACTAAATGCTCATTAGTGGTCCTGTGTGCTCTTGGATCACATTTTCTGGCTTAGTTTCACTTGAAGAGGATCCAGACTGTGCAGCCAGCCTGCTCCATACTGGAAAATCAAATGCGCTTAGTGGGACAACTGGGAGATTGACTTCAGAACTGCATTCCTGACTGGAACTGCAGTGCCAGGGCAAGCGTACCCAGAAGGTCAAGCTCCAGCTTGACTAAAACGCACTAAGGGAAACTGGGATGATACCGTGTGAGTGTTTGAGAAGTTTTAATTTGCTTTCTCATCTAAGATGGTCGGGGAATGACACTAAGAATCTTACCAGTTTGAGCATCTGTAATGAAGCAGTGTACGAGATTTTCACAATCTGCATGTAAGAATGTTTTACTGTCCCCAGTCTGCAGTTCAGATAATGTGCTAAGTTCTTGCAGATGAGGAAGTAATGAAGGCAGATCCTATGCTGATTGAGGAAATCTAAGCCAACATATACTCCTCCTTTTACCTGCATCTGCCCCTGATGTTGTATAGTTTTTCTACAGCAACAAACAATACAGCTAAACGGGTTATCTGAGGTATAGAAAAAGCTATATCAATAATGTAAATGTAAATCAAATTACCTGATTGACGTGATCTAGCTTTGGACAGGGTCTTCCACCATTGTAAGGTTTTTCACGGAGCCATTTAGACCGAACCTTTACCCCACTCCCACAGGATTTACTACAGCGAGACCAGTTGGACCATTCACTGAGCTTGCAGTCTGAGGGACATGGAATAATACAGGCTTCCTCAATATAACCTGTGTGAATGGAAAAGAAAATGAAATCTCTTCAGCGTGTCACTCTGCCACTTCTCCCTGAAGCCCTCATCTATTTCGTTTAGATTGTCCAATGTTTGACTTGACAGGACTGTGTGAATAGAGAGATTTCTTCATCATTAGGGGTAAATTAAATTCTGCAGAAAATTGACACATATAGCTGGAGACTGTGTTAGAGTAGCAGCTGAGCATCGTCACTGCTATCTGATTAGGATTCACACCTACCAGATTTCAGCATTCAAACTTTCTGACAGCTACAGTGTAATTGACACTAACCCATCTCTCGGTTGCATCATTCTTACTCTGTAAAAACCATAATATTTTTTTAAGGAAAAAAGGTTTAATTAAAAGCTCCTCCGTAATTGTATCAAGTAATTCAATTCCAGTTATACATCAAAAATCCAACTGAATCAAAAGATACGCATCTTATGAGCCTAGAGTGAGGGAACTTAACACCTTGTGACCTTTCTAATGCTAGAAAGAGAGAGTGGCCTGCCATATTAATGATCTGCCGATTAACAACCATCTGCCCCCAGAAGCACACTGAATAATTGCACTGAATGGAAAAGCAGATGTTTGGTTTGGATAAGACATCGGTCCTGAGAGGTTGGAAAGGGGTATGACATGGTCTGCAGGGAGTAACATGAGGCCTCAATTCACTGAATAAGTGAAAATGTCTTTCTTTCAAAGGCAACATATGCCATAGCTCTACAATATGTGTCATTTATGCCAATATTTACAGCAGAAGCTACAAAACCTCAAATAAAAAGCTGGCCTTTAACGAATTTTTACTACAACTGTACCCTAAACCTATACAAACTCTCTTCTCCCCTTTCCTGCGTCAGATCTGCAATGTATTTACTGTTGGCAAATGTTCATTTTAAAGAAACCTCGGTGCATTTAAAAGTGAATTAAAATATTTGATGAACACATTTGCAAAATTAACACATACTTGGGTAAGATCATTCTCAAATGATTGGCACAGTTTGCTAGGCATGGTTTCAAATGTTTCTCGCATATCTTGAATTTTTTTTGGTTTAAAAGCAATCACTATCATTTTCATCAGAGCTGATGTTAGCAGCTTTATGTTTTTAACCTATACTTCTAAGTAAAGCTATTCTGTCTCTTCTAAAAGCAGCCAATACCAAACAATCACAAGTTGTGTAAAGAATCAAAACTCTTAAAAGATTTCAATTCTATATACCTATTTCCACTTGTTTCCATTAATTTGTTTTAGATATAAAGAACAGAAGGTTTTTTTTTTTAAACATACAGTAACATTCAGAATATTTTATAGTCAAATTCAGGTGATGATTTTATCTTATATAGCTTTCCTCTGTTTGGAAGTGTTAAATAGTTAAATAAATATACAGAGCACATCCTGAATTTGAGCACTGCAGAACTACTGTTCACCAAATGTATCTTCCTTAAAATGGCTAGAACGTTATTAGCTTGAATTACAAGCATGCTTATTAAATATCTCTCACCATTTAATTGATCAGCTCAGTGATACTGTATGAAAGGTACATTGTGTTAGACAAAATATATTTTTGAAGATCATATCACTGCATATCAGAGGTGGTGACATAGATTGCCCTGCAGTAAAAAATGCGAAATGGATCACATTTCACCTTACCTGGCATCTCTGAGTGAGCCTTAGAAATCAGATGCACCCTACCTCAGAGCCCCATTCTACATTGAACTTTGCATAAATATCAAACTCTGTATCTTCACCAGAAATGAGCTTTTAACAAGCCCTCTTAGGTACTATAYAAAACCATATACAATCAAGAAACTACCGAATGAAAATGGACAATAACAAAAAAGTTAAAAGAAACAATTCCCTCCAAGCAATAAAATAAGTGTTTAGTGATATTTATTGTCTGATAGAACTAAGTGAAGATTTTACTGCTCTTTATGAATTTTCTTGAGATTCTGAAATGTTGTCTTTAATTTCAATATAACTTCTAAGTAATTTTTTTCTGGAGAAACCTTTCTACTGTAACACAATTATGCCATTTAGCATTTGTTAAATTTCTGCCTCTGTAACTAATGTCTGGAAGAAATAAATTCAAGTTGCTTTAAATATATTAGACATCCTTAAGTAGGTAACTTTAACCAGTACAGGCTGCTTCAGGAAGACTTTAAGGACTTCCATAAACTCCTGAGCTATTTCAAATTTGTCTTAATTAATTTCAAAGGGATCTTCCCAATCTGCCCCAGTCATAGAAAAAGACCTTCTCCAGGATATCACGATATTTTGGGACTTGGATAACTATAGCGTGGGAATACTTCATAGCCTACCAAAAGAAGCCTGCGTGGAACATACTAAATTAAACAATTGACAAATTAGAAACTATTTTGCTTTATTTCCCTTCAGCTCATCTAAACTGGGACAATAAAGTTTTTTTTGAGATGATGAGAATGTTAGCCAAAAAGTTTAACAAGATGTTTAGAATCTTGCAGACAGACGCGCTATCAAATGCATTATACTACATGCAAGTCCCAGGTAACTTTTTAATGACACTGAATTGTAGTTCAAGTAATTCCATAAGATATCAAATGAAACCACCACCACAGCAACCTTTTGCACACTATCTATGAAATACCTACATTTAAGTCAGCCACTAAAACTGCTTTAGCACAGAATGCAATAAAGCCAGAATAGCATCGTATTACAGGTTAGTGTCTTAGTAAGAGTTATAACATGGAAAACTACAAGCTTGCTTATATGTTAACACATTTTGTAGAGGATGCAGTGGGCCAGCTGACATTTCCCACCCACTTTATAATGAAAAAGTACTGAACTGCAATCTTATACTGGGTCCTTAATCTTACAAGCTTCTTGGAATAGCTTCTGCTCACCATTCTGCTCTTTTCTATGCCATCTCTAGGATATCTGGCCTATGATGCTCTCCTCTCCCTCCTTCCTACTTCCTCAGAAAAGGTGGCATCAAGACCCAAACTCCACATGTGAAAATTAACCAGCTGAACAAGAAGAATGGAAAAGACACATGAGGAAGAGAACAAGAATGGAATCAATTATTGAAGGCATAAAAAGAAGCTCTACAAGGTAGGAAGGCTTAGAGCTACTGGAAATGTGGAACATTTTCGGAGAGCAGAGAGAAAAACACTTATTTTTATTCAAGATGCAAGACAAGCATAAAAAACTCCTAACCACTGGTACACTAAGAACACTGGATAAAAAATAGGTCAAGGACATGAACAGAATAAAGCGATCCAGAAAGGACTTTCACAACTTCCAAGCCTTCTCCAAACAGAAGGAAAATAAAATAAAATAGTGAAGTTACTTTTCATGGCAAAGAGTCAGAAGTCAAAACAACAGAGGATACACAAGACAAAAAAGAGACTGAGGGGAGCAGAGGAAAGGGTAAGAAAAGACAGGGAGGTGGAAGAGAAAAATAAATGGCTCAGAACATAGAGTCAAGATAATTGTAAAGACATACTTCATAGGCACAGAAAACAAAGAAAGAGGAGAAAAGAAATAAACATCCTGCCAAAAGTAATATCTTGGCACAAACAGAAGGCAATGCCCTCAAGAGCCTACTCTGGTATCTCCTGACCAGACAGTGAAATGTAATGAAGAATGTTCCCACAAATTAGAGGACAAAGGGAAGAAGTAAAAAGACTATGGCCTCTGATTTTCATTCTATAGGTAATTAGTGTGTAGAACGAAAATGACCCTGTTAAATCTGACATTAAAAAGTTTTTGGCATATTCACCCCTTGGCATCTTCTTTTCCTCTCAGGTGTCTCCCTATTTCGCTCAATAGACTATTTAGCATTTAGCTGTGCCACTGGACTCCCTTGGAAATCAGGCGGAAGCAGACTGCAAATTGCCTGCAGATATTTCTCTAGCCAAGAAAGAAGATGGAAGTAAAAAAAAAAATTGCTTGTTGCAAATGACTTGTTCCACTCCATTTACTACCCATCTAATGGTACTTTTCAGAAAATGCTTCTCTGAAGCATGACATCACCTCAGATGCCTTTCTGTGTGTATGATGTCAACATATCTTTTACCGTGATTAAGGATAATAACATCCAGATAGCAATCACCCCTCAAATCCAACAAAGCAGATGTTCAGGAACTTTGAAAAGTTTATACTCTTTTTTTTTTTTTTTGGTTGTTTTGGTTATATTTCATGTGTTTGTATATGTAAATTTGTCCAAGCTGTAAAAATTTTAGCAAGTGAGAAGAGAGCATATTGTGATGTAGAAAGATTACATAAAAAACATAAAAACCAGAAATATCATATGCAAATGAGACTGGTGATGCAGATACATAGTTTCTGACAAAAAAAGGACAGGAATGAGCTGTTTTTCAGTTTTCAGTCTTGTTTCCACTCTGATCTAATCATCCTTGAAAGGGTGCCCCTTGTGTTAGACAGTGTAAAATCTTATTAAAGAAACAGTCCTCTAATGTGTGGGGGTGTGGGTGTCCATATGGTGGAATATCATACAATTATATCACACAGACAAGTTGTGTAATATAATTACAGCAAATGGCATGCTACAGCCTTGGATTTTAAAGAACAAGCATGAAATTACCAAGGTAGAAAAATACAATAGATACAGAGAGAAGGAAAGAATGAGAGCAGTGAAGCAGCTATGAAGAAAAGCCAAGGAAAAGAGCGTGAAGGTTAGGGATGGACAGTGAAATAGAAGACCAAGACTGTAAATGATGAAGATATGTTCTCTGGACATCAGCAGTTCATGTTTTGCCTGATGTTTCTCCTCCTGATTAAAGTCTTTCACTGCATGCTTCCTGCAGCTCTTCCTTCTCCCCACAACATCTGAGGGATGTTGGAGAGATAAGACCTTGGGATACTGTGGTACAGAGCATTGGCCCTGCATAGTCTGGAAGGGTATTGGAAAGAGATGCTCATCTCTTAAGGCCTATTCGTTTTCCCAGTGCAGTAGTTTCTCAATTACTTCAGCTCCTATCAGCTGACCTTCACAAGGCTATGAAATGGGCAGTTGTCTACTATGAGCGAGAACATGGATATTCTATCATTAAAGATTTATTACTGAACCACAATTTAACAAATGTCTTTGAACCACTAGGAGTATGAACTGAACTCATTATTAAAAGCGAAAGGTTTACTATCCCATTGCTAATTGGCTATAAAATCTGGACTCCTAGAACAAAGTCATTAACAGATGTGATGGATAATTTATAATGGAGGGCTTTAATGGACTTCACACTTTGTCTAATGACAAAGCAGGGTAAGTAGGTGGATATAAGATTTTTCCCACAAACTGCACCTTCAATGTGAAAGAACAGACCGACTACTTGAGTTGAAGGGTGCAGACATCAAGAACATCTTAGAAAGTGTTTACATGAACTCTTTTGTCTTTAGGACTGACAGAGTTATGCTCCTGCTTTCACGACTAAAATGTCATGCTACGTTTCCAAGAAAAAAACTGCAATGTCAGAATGGTTTATATTCTTTAACACAGATTTTTTTTCAAGGAAATGTAAAGTTCTTGGATCTCATCTTCCAGAATAAAGTAAAATACAATTATTTGAATTTCATTTGTAACAGAATGAAAGTATTACTTGAGGCTATTCATATTTCTGCCTAGCCATGGAAAGATAGATTGAACTCCATAAGACTTTTTTCTTTTTTTGCAGGATTACCCTTCAAAGCCTCAAAACCTGAAAGCAATTGTTAATGCTTAGCTATCTTCTGCATCAGCAGTTCTGTCTCTGGTGAACTAACCACAGGTCTTTGGGTTGATGGATGACTGCTTCATGGCTGATGTCTTATTGACAGGGCAGATACGGTGGCACCATAATGCAGAGGCCTAAGCTAGTATTTCTGGTGCAGGGCAACAGGTAGCATATTCCTAGAGAACACACAACAGGACAAATATGGCATCTTATAGAATCATAGAATCATAGAATCATTAAGGTTGGAAAAGACCTTTAAGATCATCAAGTCCAACCATCAACCCAGCACCCATGCCCACTAAACCATGTCCTGAAGCRCCACATCCACACGTTTTTTGAACGCCTCAATATCTTGCATATATTAAAAAAAAAATCTTAGAAAAGGTACAAGCTATGAAACAGCAAAGTATCCTAATAACAATTTGAGAACCTAAGCCTACTATCATACTATCTACTATACTAGATTAGAATCTCCTGTGGGAAATACATTTATTTTGGAATAAACACTTGACAGAAAGTCTCAATTAAATTTTAACAGTCTGCTATTCTTGTTGGTAAATTTGCATTGCTTCAGGTTATAATACTGAAAGTGAAAGAGAAGATTTTAAAAAATCCTAATACAAGTGGGTACAGCATGTTCTAACTGACATCTTGGACCCTGTAGACTCTGTCATAATATACGACATTTTACTATCTCACACACAAGTAATTAAATACAAAATTCCTCGATTCACATTTCTACTCCTAGCAGCTGTTGTAAAAGTATTCACTGATATGCAGATATTCCTCTCTAAGCCCCCGCATAAGCCTTGTAGCCATGGAGGGCTCTGTAGAGTCAGCACAAATCAATGCATCTCATTTAATTAACGCTAAAGGGGGAAATAATCTCACACTAATAAGGCAGCAGACAAACTATCCTGGACTGGTTGACTGTGCCTTAGGTCTTAACAGTAAACTGACATGAATTAAGAAGGGTAATATGACCTATATAAAAATGCTGCATCTGTCTGCCATGCTACTATGTTTGCCTTCACTACGCTCACACAAACATAACTACCGTTTAGCTTATGTGCGTCATGATTCATAATTGATATATGATGGAGGAAAACTAAATATTGCAGAGTAAATAGTGTAGTTCATAAGCATGACAGTGGCCTGCATTTGATTTTTTTGCAATGAAAATTCCAAAGTACAGTTTAAAGGGACCATGAAGAGACTCTCTTTCATTTTTCACAAATACACTGAAACAGATTGTTGGCAGACACATGTCATTATCCACAGAGCTCTAGTATGCTAGTGATGACAAGGATAAAGCTATAAAAAAACCCTGCTGCTTTTCTAACGGAAAAAAACCTCTCACACTTGAATATCAAGTGAACTATACATTTCTCCAGTAAAATTACCGATGTAGTAATGAAACAAAGCAGGAACCAGAAGAAGAGCAATTTATGTGTCTTCCATTAAGGAAAACAGCTAAACAACAGCTCAGTTACCACTTTTAGCTGACATTACCACATCTGCTGACAACTGTCAGCTGTTAGCTCCTATCCACACTCCACAGAACTGGTATGGCTGAAAAATACCAGTGGTRGAATATTTCAAAAGGCTGCTGAATGGTGCTAACTCTTTCATCAATAAATTTAGCTCAAATTTGAAACAAAGTATTTTGAAAAGAAAAATCAAAATATTAGGCATATATAATACTGAAAAAAAGACACAGATAAAAAAGAAAACAAGAAAAACATCTTATCCCTCTGCAGCCGAAACTTAGGTCTATTTTCTGCTGTTAGTTTGGGATTTCTTTTGAAGCACCTGTTAAGCTTCAGAAAGCTAAGGACCCTCTTCAGAAGGACTCTGCCCTCTGCTTCTCCGGTGTTCTCACCTAGCAGTAACAACAGATTTATTTAACCATATTTTGCCTTTCCTTTTTTTGTTACATCACTCCTGTCTTTTTGAGAAACTTGTTCATACTTGGGACTTTATAGATGCACCCAAATTTCAAAGATTATTACAAGAATCCTCTTATAGGTCTACTAATTTAGGGCCTTCCTTGTGTCGCACCCTTCCTTTAGCTCCTCGGTGTCTGTGAAACTGTTAGTTAACTCTTCTCAAATCTTTTGAAAATGAGATGTGTCAAGCAGTAAAAAGAGCTCTGAAGTATTTATTCTTCTGCTCCTATTTACCTTTTCTTTCCTGAGTAAGTCAACTGAATTGTGATTATAAGCACACAACATTTCGCAAAACAAACAGCTGATATATTTTTTTGGCACTGCAAAGCAAGTCTGCCTTCTGATTCCTCCCACTCAAAACAGCATGACTTGCAACACTGACCTGTTCGTGGCCTCATCAATTTACACAGCAGTATTTACATAAAACTTTTGACAGTCTCGCAATCTTAAGTTTCTTGTGGCATTTTAGTATACCACACAACATTTCCCATGATATATTAACAACATCAGTGTGGGCGTAGTTTGTCCCTCTTTAGAGGATGTTGTCACAGATGAAGAAGTACAATTATCCCCATTTCCCACCTCATCATTTCATAGTGTCAGGAGATAACAAAAGTTCAAGTAAACATTGGACACCGCACAAGAAACCTCTTCCCTTAAATAATAGTCTTGATTTCTCTCCTAGTCCGAGCTAATTCGCCAAATCATATCCCATGAAARCTGCAATTACGTACTATACTTCTTGGAAAAGAAATAACAGACTCACAGGAACTAACAGTAAACCAGATTTCTGAATAAAGCAGATAACATAGCAGACAAACTCGACTCTTCTTCTTTGGATGAGTAACAAAATTAGTGAAAAATTCAGTGTTATCATTTCCGTAGGGAAATAAGCAACTTTGTTAGAACTTACAAAAATAACCCAAGCAGGCTTGAATTATGAGTCCTGTCAAGTTTAGCTTGAAAAACTAAAAGCAGATTGATGGGAAGCTACAAGGCGCTTTTATTTGCTAGCAGGTGGGGTAACTACTGTGATACCACAGAAGTCCCTTGTTGATTTGGCATAATATAGCTTTTATGTTTGTTCTTAAAGAAAAGAAACAAACAGCACACTGAAATCTAGAGATGATGCCAAACTGAAGAACTGTCATACACCAAGGGCATGAAAATAACAAGAAAAACATCACAAACACTAGCAAGATATAAAATAAGATTTAACAGGCAAAACACCAGTTTATACATGTTGAGAAAAATAAAACAAATCATCAGAATGCAATCCATGAATACAAAGCGCATATTCAGAAAAGGCAGAAAACATATACTGAAATTAGATTGAAACATCTATATCACTTGTTCTAGCCTCCTTGTATCTGCAAAAGTATGCTAGACCTGGAAAAATACTGAAGGCAGACAATAAATTAGGTAAGCCTTAGAAATAATCTGTACTATGTTTATGTACAACACCCATCAATAATAGATTTTTGTTCTAGAAGAGCTACTGGAAAGGAAACCATAAGTTTAGTGACATATTCCTCAGCATCAGTTTAATTCAAGTCAGATACCTCATTCCCTGTACACCTGAAATTCCTGTCAAACAATTTTAGGAAGTGCAAGGAATGCAGGATTAGTTCAACAGCAATTCCAAGCATCATCTGCCCATGCACTACACCATGGACCAAGAAGAAGGTACTCTCTCCCTCAAATAGAACTGATGAGAAAACACACACAGATGCCTTGTGCTTCACTATCAAAATAGGTAATGAAACAGGGCGGGGAAAAAAATCAAATAACCAGACATCTTAATAAACTGATYTAGAGAGAAATAATTCAAAACAAAACAACCCCCAAAATACAAAGGGTTCAGGCTTCCCAACCTACAATAAATATAGTAATGACTCACAAACGTTTCCAGTTTACAAGGAGAGCTAAAAGAGACTTTAAATCTCCCATGAGAAAAATGGGATGGAACTGTAGAAAGAAAAAACAAAACAAAGCAATGCTATATTGTGCTTTGGGAAGGTTGTCTCTGCAGCCTGCTTGTGCTAATAGCATGTAAATGGTAGCCCTGGCTATAGTAGGTATAATAACAATACACTGTTAGTAGCTTTTCCACTGGATTGTTATTCATTGTGGTCACTGTGAGTGTAGCTGACATTCACTGATAAAATCAATTAGATTAGAAATTGCTATCATGAAGAGTTATAACAGGGTAAACAAAGATGGTTGAGAAGATCCTTTTTTCCATTTTTTTATTCCTCTTTTATCTCTCTGATTCTTGCAATGRAATTGCACCTCAACGTGCACTGCCAGGGCTTGAAAGCAGCTACGTCCATGTCCATGCTCGTTCAACACAAAGAAAGAATTCTCACCTCTTTTTACAAGCTACTTCAAGCAGCACTTACCTACCACATACAACACCTACAATTTGCTCTTGGACAGACAGCTTCTTCCCTCGTGTGTCTTCCCTTGGCTGTTGACACAAAACCTGACAGTCTCCATTCTTCAAGTCAATCAAAACTGACTGGCAGTAGGCCATCAGTCCCTCTAGTTTCCCATGAACTTAAGTTCTTTTATAATTTTCCACTTTTCAAAGGTCATTCTGGACTTAATGCTGAAAGAATACTAATTTCTAACATAGTGTCACATATAAAGTTTAAAAAAAACATCAACAAAAAAATAGGAAAAAGTTTCAGTTCTGTGTTTTATAACAGTGTCTTCTGAACAGTTCAGATTGTTCCACGACTCTTTTTCCAGCGTTCCCTACCAGCTTTCTGAGGAGCTTTCTAATTCCCTCAGAACAACTACCCAGCTCAGGCAGATTTGTGCTCACACAACTGTTGGTCATCAGAGGTAGGTGCATCTTTTGGTACTACAAAGATGGCAAGTGGTCCTGGTCAGGCTAAGCAAGTGTAGCATGTCCTCTTTAGACGACACAAAAGAACAAAACTAAATATTTGTGGACCTCAACCCAGAAYGAACAGCTGAGAACAGGATTAAAGAATATTCTCAGAGTAGAAAGAGAGATTTCCTGTCCCATGCAGGTTTAGGATTTTGACTTTGTAATTCAGATTTATGCAAACTTATCTTTCAGTATGAGTTAACTACAGCAAAAGATGATTTTGAATAAAAATAAACATGGGAGAAAATTCTTCACAAAATTATMTTCCAGCTTTGCTTTGATGTATTAAGCTGAATGCTCACTTTTCCATCGCATCACAAAGATATGCTACAGCTTGGCTTGATACATTTTCTAATTTATCATAGATCTAAGCAGGAATTAATAATGCTAATTAAAATCCCCTTAAGTTATTAAATTTCTTTGATTAGCTATTTTAACTTTTTCCAAGTAAATAAATGAAATTTCAGTTATCTTAATTTAACACTACAAAGTAGAATACATATACAAATTAAACTTACATTGACCTTTTAATGGCACTGAGACCAACATCCAGCTGTTCATACCAATAGCTCAGATACAATTTTGCACTGCAAGCAGGAAAGCAAATGAACACAAAAACTCCAGTGATGTAAATTAGCACATTTCTGGCTCACTGAAAATCAGAAAGTGCCAGTTTTGATCCTAACGCTATAGATGCATCCACTTTCCTAAAGAACACTGTTCCCTCCAGGAGCAATGTGAATACAGAGAATATAAAGTCTTTAAATATCCTAGTTTTACACATGACAGAATTACACAGAGAAAGTGTTGTGTGCTGTTGAAGTCAGGTCAATGCATACCTGTTAAGGTACTGAAGAGCAAGTGGTAGAGATAAGGCTATTTAAGGAGATTAAAGCTATCTAAAGAATCTGTGGAAATAATTTCAGCCTTTCCAAAATAGTCCTGTGCTGTCCCTGTTTATTTTTTGATTATCTGACCCTTCTAAATGGCTTTATTATCAAATTTACAGGTACAGTTATCAGGAAAAACAGCAAGATTTTACTCTTCTCTATTAAAATACCTTGYTAGTAATTTACCATCATTTTATTTTTAAATATTGCACTGTAGTAATCAGTAAAAATTAAGTTTATTATTTTGCAAGTCAGCAAAAATGAGTGCTGTGTTTGAAGGTATCTTGGGATAAAATGCAATCTAAGCAATAAATATTAATCTGCTAATTCTACCTGTACATGTGTTAAATGAAATAAAACAGATAAGTAAACAGATGAAAGAAGAGAGGTTTTGTAAATACCGTGACTGTTGCACCGTGATGTTTCCACAAGTCGATTGTTTTGGTCATAGCATGCCATGGCCTGGTAACGATAGCCTTGTCCACATTCCTTGACGTCCCCTTGTACCTTCATTCCCAGCAATACTTCCAGCTTACCCTCTGGTAAAATACAGTCTGACCAATTTCCCACAGGCTGAGCACTGTACTTGTCACACGGACAAAACTGATTCTCAATCAGAGGATACAACTGAGAATTTTTGCATTTATCCCTTTTCTTACTTTTTCCTAGAAAGAAGAAATAATTATTTTAGAAAGTTTGTATCAGTTTACRTCTCAAAAATTTCATTTAGACTTCTGTAACAAATGCTTGCAATCAAATACATGCGCCTGAAACTAGTTACATTAATCTTTATTCATTTAGGTTAATGACTTGTATTTCTTAAGTAGTGGATGCCTACAATTTGCACAAAGGCAACATCTTTTAAAATAAAGCCGTATATTTATATTTACTTTGGATAAAAGTGCTCGGGGAGTACAGTTTGAAAAAGGTAGCAATTAAACAAATATACTCTTTCCCCCCTATTTCATCAGCAGTGTGCAGTCCAATAAAAAAACCTGCTCTGGGTAAAACTTTCTCAAGTTGAAGGAAATCGCAGAAGGAGGTAACATGCATCTTTGCTACAGTAGTACCTTCTTTCAAAATGTCAAAATCTCATCACCTGTTATCGTACATTTGTTAATAACTACCATTCTTCTCCTCTAATAGAATAAGTTCTTTCTGTGAWTTTGTTTCTTTTCAAATCTCTTCTCATTTTCCTTCCCCAACTGGAGCATAGCCATCCACTCACCTTCCACTTCCCATTAAATCTATTTTTAATCTTCTCTTTGGTAAAGTTTCCTCGGTTTTCCTTTCCATACTAGACAGCTCACATATATTAATGTAGAAGTCTTTGCAAAAGTAGTTTTAAAAATGCTTGTTACTTAGATACTATTGTAAATTAATATTGTGTAGTATTTTCCTTGCTATTCAAAACAAGGCACTGGAGACAATTCTGCAGCACCCTTAATGCTTGTATTTACTACTGCCTTCATTTAGAATAGAAAAAAGGTACCCGAAGAAAAGTTTATCTTTCTTTTGATAACACAACTTCATACTAAAAATACATTTCTCCTCCTCATTTTCACCACAAATAATTATGAATTCACTCCAAGTCAGCTTTATGTGTTAGCCTGGGTAGTACATTGCCACAGAGAATACACCACAGCACATATCACAGTCTTAGCGAGTTTGAAGGGGTAACTTAACTCAGGACAGGGAAGTATCTCAAAGTGTTAATGGTGTGGTAAGAGAATCTGTTCTTTCTTGCTTTGTTTTTTAAATTAAAAAAAAAAAAAGTTAGTCAGGGTTTTTTTTCCCTTGTGGAAGCAAACCTGGCATAAAGTTCACTGGAGTTATAAGACAGCCACAGTGAGCCTTCTTGAAGATCATGAATTATTCATTGTTCACAGGTCTTCTGATTTACAGGGGGATGGAGCAGGGGATAGGGTTTGGATCCTATCACATTCTTTCTGAGGCTGCTAATGGGCACCCCGCTTAGCTAACTTTCCTCCACCACAGACAATACAGACTAATTGACAAATAGTGCTGTGACAGAGTCCAAGTCTCACTCTTGAGGTTTCAGTTATAACTTAGAAAGAGAGCATGTGTTTTTCTCTTCATTTTATGCAGAAAAAAAAAAAAAAAAAAAAAACAAAAAACAAACAAACAAACAAAAAAATATTAAAAAGAAGTTGAAGAAAAATATGTTTCAAAGTGGAAGGGTGTCCATCATGTGGAACAAGGAAAAGTTTGTGGCCACGGTTTGGACACCATTGGAAAAAACTTTTTATTCTGCTAACTAAAATCTCAAGAGGTTTCAAGTAAGAGCATTCTTAGTTGTGTCAAGAAGTAAGGCAGAAAACTGAGCAATGTATCGCTTACGTGGTGATCTGAGCTGCTGGATGACAGCAATGGAAGAACGGAGAACACAAAGAATTTGGAGAACAAACATTCAGCCAGGGAAAGGACTGGCTTAATCATAAAACTAACATTCAAGACAGCAGCTAAGAAGTTCAAAAGAGCTAAACCAAAGCTTAAGGCTGAAAATGATGATCTATAGCAAGAGGCTGAAAAGCACTCAGCTGCCGTAGTAATTCTAAAGCACCAAAACATCATCCGAGAGGGAAGTCCTGGTGTAGCCAAGACCAGAAGTAGGAAGAGGAATGCAAGTGGGTTAACACCTGATCCTATTAAGGAGAGATGATTGTTGATTGGTCTGTCACCAATTAAAAAAAAAAAATCCTTTTTCACTAGATTTTCTATTAAAAGGTTTTCTATTGAAAGTTCCAGGGGAATTTCAACAAGATTTTTTTTCTCAATTACAGTTCAGTGGAAAAAAAACAAACCCAAAGAAAACAGACCCAATTCATTCTGGTGAGAATTTAATCTGGTTAGACAATGCTGGCAAGATACAGCTTGTGCACAGAATCATGGTTGCTGAGGAATCAAAATTGCAGACCTGCTCCCTAAACTCTTAGCTGAGAAAACACACATAAATCAAGAAAATGTAAATAATTAATAGATTCTGTGGCCACTCTGGTTTTCATTATCAGTTTTCCAGATCTAGTTTCTTTTCTTAGTAGAATTAAACTTGTTTAACCTTATTTGGGACCGAAAGCGATTTGAGAGAGATGTGAAGAGAYGAGATTTCCTACTCCAGGACTTCTCTGAGTGCCTCACACTAACATCATGTCGAAGACCCCAAGGTCTTTGGCGTTTTACACCATTAAGACAATCAGTTAGTGTTTGTAACTTACATGCTTTTCAACATTCACTAAATTGTCCAACATTTGCCTGAAAACTATCAGTAAAATAAAGCTTAAGCAAAAAAAAAAAAAAAGCTTTTGAAAAAATATTTTCACATTTTAAGCTGTAACTCAGAGAAATTGCTTGAGATTGTAACCTCAAAGGTCTGTCTCTYATATTTGTTAAATGCTTAGCACAAATAGATAATCTCAAGCACATAATTCTGTACAAATGATAAACCATAACCCAGCAACCTTCCTGACCTCTTTTCGCACAGAAGCAGCCTGCAGAATCAGGGTTTGGAATAAACACAGTATGAAAACCTTTTAAATAGCAAACTATTGTGCCCCTCTTGGTAAAAAGATAACACAGGGCTCAACAAAAATGCAGGTGAAGATTTTTTTTCTATTTTATTTCCTTGAGCTGGATTAGATTGTTGGTTATGCCACTTTACATTTTTCACCTCCCTGGAACTACAGACAATGCTGACTTGCCTGTCAGGAAAAGAAATGGTCTGCTTTTCAGTTTACTATATGTGCCCCATTTAGAAGAAACCCTGGCCCCCTATGTTCTCCCATCTTTTCTCTAACCACTTCCCCATGATCAAGAATCTGAGACATATGGCAGGAGTTTGTTCTCCTGAGGAGTTATTTTTTTGTTCCACCAACAGTATAAAAAGCATGACACTGACATTTGGTCTGCTTTCTGCCACGACAACAAACTTTGCTTGCTTGTCATAAGGGAATCTCAGAACAATGCAGGTTTTAATCTAAACAGTAGCAATAATTAATAAAAGATCCATTATTTTTCTGGTTACTCTTACCAACAAGAGTGCGTTTTCTTGTCCTGACTCCTCCACAGTCCCCATTACAGGATGAAAACTTTGACCAGTTTGTAAACTGACAGTCATCTTGGCAGGGAATTTGGCATGTCTGTGTTAAGGATGGTAATGGGCCAGAGTATTTAAGGCACTCACTGATGTCAGCCTGTCCTCCGTCTTGTCTGCGACAAGTAATTGCTGGAAGCAAAAAAGGATGGAGTTTAATTCAGCAGTTTTTTCATTAATGTCTCTATTCAATTTAGTAAGTCTACAATATTCTACCATAAAGTCACACTGAAAACCTAGAATAGCTATACAACAACCTAATATTCGCAATCAGTTATATCTTGAATGAATACATTTGACATTTCTGACTTTTTTGAGATTCTGTTTAAATTTCTACTTATCAGGAGTTACCAGGAAAAAAAAAAAAAAGGGACAGACATAAAATTTAGAAACATATTTGAGTTCTGGATACCACTTAACCACCCACAAYAGTACTGCTGCCTGATGTTCTTCAGCAATTTTTAGTCTTGAAAAAGGGTTGAAGGACAAAGCATGTTTGCTTGGGATGGAGTATCAGCCAATAGGGCTACAATGTTTTATAACAGGATAGCCATATCCTGAGTAACACCTTCTTACTTACAAGAAAATAGTTTCTTAAGAAAACCTCAGGTGGCACAAAAGGATGAAGTTGGAACATAACAAATTACAAAGCATAAGGCTGTTTCATGGATACTTTTAATTTTAACATGGTTGTTTATCTATTATTTTAACCTAAGCCTCAGTAAATCTAATTTTATTTCCTTGCCCAAAACAGCATAAAACATATTACACATTAACAAGATTGGAAACTTCTAGTTGTTTACACAATAGAATTATATTTATGCTTCTTGGCATCTGACAGCACACAGTATATGCAGTATCTCATAATGACTGTGAAACTAATTTGGATCACCAATTGTTGCAGTAACATTGCATCCAAACACAATAAATCATTCTGTATACATATGAGGGAATATAATATTTTATATTATACTCTGTTTCATAATTTAAGCATAGCACTTCAATTGTACTGACAATAATTGTTTTAGTGGTATGTGAATTGAAAAAAATGTAAATTTTACTAACAAAACTATTATGGCATAGTCAAGTTCAACTGTTGGAGAAAAATGGGGTTTGAATGCAAAGTTTCAAAATAAAACAGAAAACTAGCTACGGGTGACTATTTCCTCCTGGAGGAAGAAGGAAGAATACTTGAGGAAACTTTTTTTTTTTTTTTTTAGATTGTTGTAAGGTAATTGTAAAGGTTTAGCAACTTATGATTTCTGAAAAAAGTTTTTTTGTCTGAGAATTCTAAACTAAATTTCTACCTCATGATCACTGTAGGAAGCTGAACTTGATGACTAACATAGTCCATTTCATCATGTGCCTACTAAAACATATCCAAAGGTCCCAAGTGAATTGTTTTTGCCACACGTCTGTGGTAAAACACTGTGACAGGGAGGGTTTTTTGTTTTTCCAGAGATGCTAAGCAAACAGCTTTCCTGATCCTTGACTGCCCTTTGGAGCAGGGCTGCCAGCACTGTTTGTAATAGGCTCAGTACTGCATTAAGTTGTGCTTACTGGGGGACTGACCAGCTGTACGTTGTCTAATACAATTATTCTGTCAAATCCTATTGTTATTCGTRTAGTCTACATGAGCAAACATTTTTTTCTTAGATATAATTATAGTGATTCAATCAGCAAAACCGAATATCTGAAAATTGAAAATTCATACAACAACTATTTTAAAGATGTGTTAACTGTACCTACTATAGCATTTCTAAAATTATACAAATATTTTGGAAAAACACAAGTCAAACCAGCATCTTCCAATACAAGTCTAAGCTATGGTTTTGGATTCTTGTGAGATATTCTTCTCTGCTAATAACACACATCGGTTTCCCCGAGGTAAAAACACAGTTCAGACTAGTTTTACRGTGTGGAAATTCACAGAGATCAAACCTAAATCCTCTGTCTTGAGTTTGACCTTGGCATGTGCATGCATCAGCAAAACTAATTGCATTATCTTCTCTGCATTCTCAGGGAGATATAGACCACCATTTTTAGCAATGAAAACTATACCTAGTCAAGGGCTAAAAGGCAGTCCACTGATTAACCCGATAACTTTTAATAACCTTCTTCAAAAGTTTAATACCCATTTTAGATACTGCCTCTCCATCTAGTCCTTTGATAGGCCATAAACACTGTCCATTGAAGAATATACTTTCTTTCTTGCTAAATTGAGTTTTTGTAAAGCCAATATTCATTCCCTCATCTTTCTTGGTTATTAAACATTACTCCGTGGGCAGCTCTCCACTCCATCATAAATTTTTTCAGATTCATATTAGTGCATCTAATTTACATCAAGCAGACCCAGGTGAGAAGCTCCGCTGAGGATTAACACTTTGGATTTTTTCCAGATTAACTGTCAGTTGTACTGTAGCAATCAAAGCAGAAAAACTCTTCATTCTTGAGACCTAAATATTTCACCTTAATAACAACACAAATTAGAGGACATCTTGGCATACCAAATCAATTCCTGAATTTTAATTTTCACAATGCCTGTCCATAACTATTCACGTTACTTCTCGTTTACAAGACCTGGATGATTGGCTCTATATTCCATTTTCCTATTGTTATTCTACAGATTCAAGTATCAATTTGAAAGTTTTATACTCCTTGTGACTGTTGAAGAGTGGGTATTTACCATTACTTCAAGCAGGGGTTTTGACAACTGTATACATTCCATTAATACATTATTTTGGCCAAGTAAATGTCTTACTTGACATCTGAAATGCTCTTACTGTTAGTGGAGTTACTTTTTCCACTCACAGCCTAATTTGGGCAAACTCATTCCCTGTCTCTCTGATCAAACCCATGGTTCTTTAATTATATTCTGTAAAAGTTACTGAGATTGATGATTAACTCACTATACAGAGAAGTGTCTTCAACTACTATAAAGCCATGCAGTGCCAGACTAATTATTCTGCCTATACAACCACATTATATTTATTACAGACATTAGCAGTAAGTGGAAAGTGCATGGTACTTCTATTACTGAATTAAGTCCAAGTAATTGTTAAGTGAAAACATAAAACAGGAGTACTGCTAACAGAAAAATCAAATTTAACATGGAAACCATTCACTTACAAAATTGTTTTGGTATTTAACAATTATTATCTCCCAGAAGAAAGGTGTGAAATAAACGTCAGTCTAAATTTTCTAGACAAGGGACTTTGATGTAATTAAAACTTTATCTGATAGCATTGTTTCCACCAAACCACAGGGGACTACAGGCTAATATATTTGTTGTTGGCATAATGAAACAGTAAGACTGTATTTGACAAGTCTTGTTATGTGTGGGTTTATATAAAAACCTTTTCACTGAGATGTGAGATTCAGTGACCCCTACACCTAAAAATTAAAGTATTTTATAAGTGAACGTGCTCTATGTCCTTTGTTTTACAACACACTTGTGATACCATTTTTTCAATTGTTAAGTATTTTTAGCAACAAAAATATTCTGTTTCATTTCTAGAAAGGCAAGAATTATTTCACCACACTAACTTTTGTTACACCTACTATCAATGCTGCCTAGGCTATGATTTCATCTATGTTTATTTCTTTTTCTGTGGGACACGGCAGATTGGATACTGCATGATGAAATGTTTCTATCACTAAGTATCTTAAGCAGGAGCATGTGCCAATAATATTGTGAAAATACAAGCCTGATCATTCTTTATGCGTCAAAGAGAATAACAACGTGTTTCTGCCGAATAAAGTTGTCTGGAGATTCTGGCTCTTGTGTTGTCAACAAAAAATTAATTTCTCCTGTAAATACCGCTCCTGAGTACTGTTGTCCAAATTCTTACTTCAGTGCAAAACCTGAAGCTGCCAGTTGTCCTTTGCAGTGACTAAAATATGAACCAGAAGATAGGGCACTCTCATCTGTTAAGTCTCGACAGTAATAAAATAGTAGTTTATAGCTCCCGGAAGGAGCAGCACCCCTTCATGATTTCGTCTCCCTTCTCGTGCTTTCAACGAGGGCACGAAGCCCCCACAAGAGCAAATCCCCCCCCCCATACATAAGCGATGCCCAGAGGGGGAGGCTGCTGTCCCTGCTTAGCCACAGCGAGAGGAAAGCTCTTTTGACCACGGGTTCTGCCTCCCTGCCTCCCCACGGCTCAGACAAGCCTGCAAGGCCTCCCTGTGTGCTCGCGGCCATCCTGGGAAGCTTCCTCCAATTCCCCTGCTCCACCGTCTTTCAGATAACTCTACATACGCCCTGCAAATGAAGAATACTGATTGCTCAGGATCAGCTCTTTAATAATGGCCAATTCCCAGCAACGTCAAGTACAGCTATTCAGATATTTTCTCTGACAGCTGGGTTACTTAAGCTTCTGCTTAAATTTTATAAATAACCTTCCTCTTGCTATTACAGCATATGCTGACAGATTTCACAATTTTCATCCTATTCCTCCTACCAAACTGAGGAAGATTTATGGTGGCAAGGACTGCAGGCTGTGCATCCTTTTGCAAATCTCTTTTTGGTCACTGGGATAGCCCTTGCCATGTGCATCCATCCATATTATCATGATGTGATTAGGCTATTGCAGTTTGGGCACTCAAGCTTCTCATCTGCTAGCGTTGAGATGCAGTCCAACAAGCCCTACTTAAATCTGCAGAAGCTACTGGCAAAACAAGCCTTTTTAGTAAGTAAGTTTCCTGGGCTTTCCTATACAATTCAAAAGGGATTTGAACTGTGTTTCTAAGTTCCTTCAGAAGTCACTGGAGCTGAGGTTCACCAACACAGAATTTTTTTAAGATACGAGCATAATGTAACACATACCTGCCTAAGTTATTCACAATTTCAAACTTCATACATTAATCTATCTCACTGAGCAGACCACTACCTGGAAGTTATCTATGTGATAATAAATGTCAGCCTTAAGAATACAAAGCATTATCTCTTAGCACACCCTAGCTGGAGCAGGTTCCTCTCACGGTGAGTTTTATAGCCTACATCACCATCAAATACTAGTAGCCTGACTTTATCAAGCATTTACTCTCTTGTTCTAGTTTTTGTAATTTTTTTGGTATTTTGTATTTGCCAACACTCTCTGCCTCTCCCTCCTGGGTTTCACGTGACTCATCAAGACATCTGGTCAATTTACCTTTGTTAATTGAGAAACAGCTTATGAAAATAAATACAACATAAATGCTGTTGCAGTATGTGCTGGTTTTGGCTGGGGTAGAGTTAATTTTCTTCACAGTAGCTAATATGGGGCTATGTTTTGGATTTGTGCTGAAAACAGTGTTGATAACACAGGGATGTTTTAGCTATTGCTGAGCAGTGCTCACACAGAGCCAAGGCCTTTTCTGCTCCTCACTCCACCCACCAGCCAGTAGGCTGGAGGTGCACAAGGAGTTGGGAGGGGACACAGCTGGGACAGCTGACCCCAACTGACCAAAGGGATATCCCACACCGTATGACGTCATGCTCAGCCTATAAAGCTGGGGGAAGAAGGAAGGGGGGGACGTTCAGAGCGATGGCATTTGTCTTCCCAAGACATGAAATATGAACAGTGCAGACTATTTTGTTCAAAATAAACCGCTAATGAATGCATAGTCAGATGTGCCTTTTCCCTGGTGTACATTCCTGTTCTTTCTTATTTAACACATTTGCTGATACGTTACGTGTTACAGTGTGCGTAGGCAATCAGATCAGAAATAGGACAAACTAATAGCATTGGCAACATCCCCTTGCACTGAAAAAGAAGAACTGAGAACTGTTCTCACATACAAGCATGCAATTACTTGCTCTACTGAGTACCGACACAAAATGAAAGGACAATCCACAGGAAACCAAAGGGCTGAGATTACTTCTGTAAGATTATTGTTTCACTTTGTCATCAAAAGTAAATTACTACAAACAGATGAATGAATGTGTGATTTCTGCAGTCATGAGCATCGGAGATTTGAGAAATAACTGTTTTTCAATTGAAAAAGAAATGCTGCTATGTCTACATTTTCACAATATGGTAAACATTTGTACAGAAATCACCAACAAACAGTTAAATGATCTGTTCAAAATATCTTTATTCCAGTATCACATTATAAATGCAGTATCAGAATGTTACACCAAATGGATTTCATATTTCAGTGTTTAGCATTTTCGGATTTTGGGGTGGTTAAAAGGACTTGCACAGTAGTAGCTCAGTCTTTTCTGTATCTACATCACAAAATAATCTTTAAATAAATGATTTGTAGTACAGAACTTTTAGTAACATATTATCATGCAAAGTTTTCCACAGCCTGTAGAAACTTTATTTATGACAAGCCAAGCATGGAGGCAGGAGCCAAGAATTAGCAGGGAGAGGGGACAAACCCTCTTCCAGAGTCTTCCTTCAGAAACTGGTGAAATCTTTCTAATACTGTCCAGGGCAGAGCTCAGTCAGGCAGATGCTTGCTTTCAGGTCAGCCTACCTTCAGTGAGCACCTTGCATGAAATCAACTCTTGCGCAGGGGACCAAACAAAATAATGTGCACCACTGAAAATTCACATGTGGATATTTTCATGGCAGAATTTGAAATGTAGGAGGGAAAAGGGAATATGTTAATGCCCTGTGTAGGAGATAACCTGTATAAAACAAATAAAACACACTATCCATGTTCAAAATGCAATTTTCTGAGGTGTGAAGTAAATAAAACTTCAACCAATAATCTCTAGAATTGCAGAAGTACGCTTTCCAAAGTGCAAGCTACGTTTATGCAAAAATTCAACTATTACTTCCAAATCATACTCATTGTAGAGGTGTTCAAGAAAACAGAAAATATTTTATTTTTCTCAATCTAAAGAAAAGCTGTACTAGTTTAGTTAGCTCCTACAAAATATCAGTTTACATTACTGAGCACAAAAGTAAAAGATATATTCAACACATTGTTAGGTATTAAAACACCGAGACATGATACATAAAATACGTGTGTTTGAAACTTACATTTTCTGTTGATTTACATAATTTACATCAACGGGAAAAATATTGGGCCAAAAAAGGCTCTGTCTTTAATGTCTGTAACTTTCACCACTGCAACAGGCTAGACAATATTTAGATTAATATTTAGATACTTGGACTGAGGCACAAATAATCTTTGATTATCCAACTTAAATAACTTTCTCCATGCATTCTACAATAAAATTTATACATTGGATAGACTTAACAAAAAGCAAGAGCAAACAAAAATCTCCACTTTCTAACAGTTGATCCCAGAAACATTCACAGAATTCTACAAAACCCACACGCTTTCTTCAGGCTTAGCTACTCCCAGTGTTCTTAATTAACAATTGCTTATCCTACCACTTGACCACATTACACTGGAGAGCTACTTCCATTGTATTTACTTGTAGGAAAAAGACTACCGCTTGCATACATCATCCTTTGCAAGATCAAACTTTGTGTAGTACCAGAGGGAAATTCTGCCGATCTATTTTACCAAATTTGAAAATTGCATGCCCAGTAATTCCAAAATAATGTATTACTCTGCATGTGTGTGCACTGTACATGATTGAAATTACAGTTTTAAAAAAGGAAACTCTCATGATGCACAAGAAAAACAAAAAAACAATTTGCAGGCAGTACAGTTAGCTACCTTTCTTTATTAACTGACTTTGGGGTAAAGTCAAGAGATTTAGGTACTACCACGCAAGTATAGAAGACAACATTTTGTACTATCTGAACTCCTACCACGAAAGACAGAAGTCTTATTTTCTCAGTGTGTAATCTGAATGTATCCTCCAGAGCTACTAGAAATAGATTGCAGTAGTGATAGACCTTCGAAAGAATTACCACAGCCAGAAGTCTTTTGTATTAGCAGGCAATACCTTCAGGTTTCATTTTGTGGTAAGCCCTAAATTGATCTCCTGTAACACTTTCTGAGTAAGTAGTAGGAGTTACTAGCTTAAGATTTACTCTATGACTTTTTTAAGTATACCATAATCTCCTTCAACACTGCAAGGAAGTTAATGACCAGAACATTTCACTTCTGCAGTTAGCAGTGTCCTTGCTCAGGAATTCCACAATCTGCTGAGCCAATATTGTTTTAATGGATAGGAGTTTGCACTTAGAAAAGACAAAAGAAAAAAACGTTCCTGGAATTCAGGGTTGACTAGTAGTTCAAAACAAATTACTGTAACACAGTAAGTAGGAACTGCAATTATTTTCATACTGAATTTATTTAATCCACCTAAAAAGCCATCTCCTGACTATACTTAAGAGTCACACATACATAGTTCTGTTAAATCCACAAAACTCTCTATGAAGACAGGTGATGGTAAAGCCAGATAGGGATGCTAAAATTATTTGTTATCAAATGGAAATGGTGGAAAATGTCTGAATCACTGAGCTCGAAGGATCAGTGGTTTTGAAGTCCAACCAGCAGCTGATTAAGAGCACTGCACCTCAGTGGTTAATTCCAGGGCCAATTCTGTTTAACATCTTTAACAACCTGTACAGAAAGCATCCTCAGCAAGTTTGGGGACAGCACCAGTTTGAGAGGAGCAGTCAATACCTACCTGGAGGGTAGGGCTGCCATTCAGAGGACCTTGACAGCCTGGAGAAATGGGCTGGCACTGAACATTAACAGTGTAAATGCAAAATATTGCATCTCTCATACTCCCATTGCTCTCTACAACTACCTAATTCGAGATTATAGAGAAGACAGAGCCAGACTGTTCTAGAGATATGTAGTGAAAGGATAAGGGGCCTCAGACACAAATCACAGCAAGGGAAATTTCAGCTTAAATATTAGGGGAAAAAAAAATAATGCAGTGCTAGACTGGACAAGCACTGGAGCAAATGCCCAGAGAGGCTGTAGGATCTCCATCCTGGGAGATACTCCAAACATATTGAGACACGGCCCTGAGCAAACTGTACAAGTGTGGGTGGGATCTAACTTTGAAACTGGACCTGTTCTGGGTGGAAGGTTGGACCAAAGGACCTCCAGAGTGTCCTTCCAACTCAAAATTATGGTAGGGTTCTCCGATCCTAAACTTTCAAATAAACACTTATGGGGAGCAAAAGTCTTATATTCAGTTTAATGGATATATCCATAAACATGTCTTCACATCCTTGCCACATGAAAATTGTCACATTTTCACAGGTGAATTTACACAACCTTTTACACAAAAAGAAGCATGTAAAGTCACCCGTCCCTTCCTTTTTTTCTTCTTTTTGAAAACATACTTTCCACAAACACCTCTGCAAGCTTGCTTCAGGTAAGGATGGTGAAATAAACTGAACAAACAATACCATAAAATTAGTCACTAATGTGGTAACTGTACTTAAAAATAAATTCATGCTGATATTTTATGAATAAAACATTTGCCAAATACCATTTGAGATGCACCCTACCATACTAGCATTCAGTATTTTCCTTTGCTGATGCACATAAAGATAGATAAAATTAATGTTAGGTTAAAATGACTAAAATTTTAGGCATTTCCCACACCAGTGCAGCTATAGAATTCTGAGGAATATATGACAGAAACAAAGGGTCTAACCTCTTGCTTGTAGCCCAGGTCCACAAGTCTCATGTGCTCCTGGACTGTCTTGGCGCACATACCATGGTACTAGCTGGCACCTGCGCCACTTGTGGGTCTTCCACCTGAAATGAGGGGAGAAACAATCAACTTCAAACAATCCATCTAACCTTGTAGCAATCAAAACTGAGGCAGCACAAGTGCTAGATAGTATTAGAAACCACCGTAAGATATTGCTTATTATTACTAACTAATCACAGCCAATTCACAAAAACCGGTAACAATACCGTCAACTTTCCCCTCTTTCCTGGTAACATTTTTGCTTTTCTTAGGATTAGGCCATTAAGAACACAGGGAAGGAAGGAGAAGGCAGAGGAGGGAAGAGAAAGCAAACCATATATATTTTCAAGGATTTCAAAGTACAAAGGTACATTAACACTACCTAACAAATACACAGTGAATACATACCACAATATGAGGATTATACATTAATACAAAGCATTAACACACTTATACAAGATGTGAGAAAGAAATTTCAAAAAAGAATACTATACAAAATAATGAAATTATGTGACTTGAATACCCATTTAACAGAAGAACTCTTTTGCTATGGATTTATATTCTCAGCATGCCTGGAGTATTTTACCAGTCAACAAAATGACATTATAAAATTTGAAAAGTGGATTTAGCGAAGTGACACTAACATCTCATAAAAACAACATTGACCCATTAAATAAGGATGTTTTAAATACTAGCAGGCCCTAATAAACCTCCTCTCTTTCTCACTTTCCCTTCCTTCATTTCTTTTTTCCACCTATTGCATTGAAGCACAAATGTGTTGAATTTTCGCAAATACACTCCAGAGATAAGACTCCAGGCTTGATTTCTGGTTCACACAGTATTGAGAGTGTCTTTTGGCAGTAAATACTGTCACATATAGGTGTTAGTGCATTCCCTTCTCTTTTCCTTCTTTCCTCTTCACCAGGTCTTTTCTTCCCCTCCCTTAGGCATGCCTTGCAACACAACAACAAATGGAGCAATTCTGCCTTGCTTGAAGCACAAACAAGTCTTGGAGTTACAGAAAAAGATGAAGTCAGATGAGCAAAGTCTTAGGATTTTTGGTTTGTTTTCTCAAATTTCAAATGATATGATTACAAGGGTAAAATTTTCACAACAAACAAATTCCTTTGCYAACTTCATCTTCCAAACACCACCCCAAAAAGAGAAATTGGAAGCAAAAAGGGATGCCAGCTACAGCAAAGCATTGGGACAGTGGGTTTAAATGACTGTGAGGCTGTCTCAGACAATCCCAGAGCACCTGGGGTCTCAGGTAGCTGAATGGCAGCACCTTACAAATGTGGAGCTAACCAAGAGATCCAACACAATGTGAATATGGACCCAGACCATATCAAAATAGAATTCAGACATAAAGAACTTGCAAAATACTTTGATAAGAAATGCAATATTGTGCTGCTTAAATTATTCTATCATTAATATAAACTGCTACAGAACTTCTACAAAGTTCCCTTCTAGTGCTGCAGAGTACCCCAGGCCTTAAATATAGCCAGGCAAGTCTGGCTATTGTCACATCTCTGAAATAATCCACAGTTGTCTGAAGTACTCAGAGTGGGGGGAAAAAAAGTGCTACGTCCACAGCTCACACCATCGACTGCTCTCATGTTTAAAATTATCTCAATGGTTTTGCACCTCAAGTTTCATTGTATCTTGCCTCTGCAGGCCAGTATCTAAACTAATGCATGAGCCAAGCTGAGTGTGTGAGTCCATCTGTCGCAATGTGTGTATAGGTCAGAAAGATGCTAAAGGAAATATACAGAAAATGTTTTTAGTATTAGTTTGCATCATGAAATTTAAATCACCTCATCTACCACTCCCTAGCAACTCTTCTTCTGCCCAGCACATCATCATGCACTAGCCTAGGTAAAATTTGATACTGAAGATACTAAAGAGATGAGGAGCGGCCAGCATTTTAAAAGATAAAACTGACTCTAGTATTGACTTGAAAAAGTTCTGACGCTATATTTCTCTGGTATTTGGAGTACTGATTTTGGTAGCTTCCCGGTGCTGTTTCACATCGTTTCATATCTTTCAGTTATATACAGTGTGATCTCCTAATGAATTTGCAAAGATAATTCTTACCAGTTGAGGGAAGCAACACATTTCTTTAATCTCAATTTGTTTTGGCTAAAAGAAGTTTAAATTCTATTTGCACCACTGCAACAGAGAGGGGTTTAATGGGAACTAGCGGGTGTTCTTCTCTAGCCACTGGAGAAACAGAGCATTGGCTTCCAATTCAAACATATTTATTATTAATCAAAAAAAAAAATCTCTTTTTTTTTATTTTGTCAAGTAAATCCAACCAACTGCATCAGAATTTTCTAAATTTTGTCTGCATCTACATCTAGACTTTCCCATTCCACTCAGACAGATGCTACAAAACTGCCTGAAAATTTTCTTAAGCAGATATGGTGGAGATCCCCACCTGTTGGAACAGTCCTCATCATTCTCTGGTGAAGATTCGGTCAACATAGAGAATTTTGTACRTTAGGCGATATATCAACTGTGGTCTCTCTCAGGGCTGACAGGGAGGGAAAGATGGAGGATACAGTGCATGGCACAGCATGGCAGCAGAACGCAGCTCTCCTAAACAGATGAGGCTGCATTTCAGTGCTTTAGATAATTTAGAAAGGAAGATTTTTTTTTTCATCATATAGATGAAAACACCTATCAAAATAGTTGTAAGAAAGATTTATCCTAGAAAGTAATTCTTAGTAGTTGCAATGTTCCTGCAAAGGAACTGGAACAAAATGAACCGTGATTCRCTATGGGCCCAACTGAGTCTACAGATCTTTTCTGAAACCTTGACTTATCTACATATCCTATTTTTCTTAAGAAGTGGAACTCAACAAGCTTTTGAGGTAGTACAAGTTGAAAAATCATGTCTGAGCTGTCTCTGGTTGATTTAGACTACCTGTAGCTATAGCAGACGGGAGAAGCTTCACAATCCTTTTCCTCGAACAAGGAGTCCGGGCACTCACGACCACCGTTGGCGGGGAGCTGGATGATGACTCGGTGACGGGACTGCTTCTTTACTGTGACACCTCCTGCAAACAGTAGAAGAGCTTGTTTCTCCTGCTACTACATAGGAATGACAGTAATTAGGGGAAAAATAAGATTTAACATAACAGATATTTGAGTCGATTGCTATAATAGTGACATGCTATTTTGTCCATAAGCAGAAAATTAAGCCAAATAGATAAAACACTTTAATCTCAGCTAAAGGCCAGGAAGCAGAACTAAATGGAAAGAAAGAGTAGCAATACTGAACAAATGAATATACAGGTGAAGTGAATACACAGTTCAAGTGAACAAAAATTAAACCAGCTTAGTTTGCTGCTACACTACAGTTTCAAAGTGTAAATTTGCTCTAATCGTTTGCATACAAAACCAGAAACAGAAGTTAATGGAAAGAAATTATTATATTTCACAATTTTTCCATTCAGTGAATAACTCAATCAGAAAATCTGCGTGCCTTTTGCTTATCTCCACAGCCAGGGATATAACAAATTTAATTTACAGTTTTGGTTGTCTCCAGGCCGGGCTTTAATTCTGCTCCCTATACCCTCRTTTCCCACCTGGGACTAGCATTACCTTATCTAGACACACAAAAAATATTCCAAAAGAGCATGCTTTACATTTAAATGTGAAGTTTTATTTCCCACTCTGGAATTAATTTACAGTTTACAGTTTTTAATTATTATAGTCATTCATTATTAATGATAAACAGTAAATAGTTCCTGTAGGAATTTTTATTCCAGTCATCTTCAGATATGAATTCTTCAGGCAGAAAATTAAGAGAAAACATGCAAATTTATGTTAATTCCACAGCAATACCTAATACACAAATATTGTTAGGTAAAAATCTTGGATTTCTTTTTTTTCTTTTCTTGTCTTTTTGTTTGTTTGTTTGTTTTGTTGTTTTTTTTTTTTTTTCCCCAGACAGCTGTAGCACAGACATTTGGCTGACTGGGTTGATATCAGCTTTGGGTGGGTTATTACAGCAGCTGCAGCTTGTCTGAACGCAGAAGCGCACTGGACCACGGCCAAACAATTGTAATTAGGAGAATCCCGGAGGTGGCTCTCCACCACCTGGCTGCTTTTCAATGCAGAGGAAACCTCCGCTCCCAAGTCAATCAGCTCCGGGAGGTGCCAGGAGCTGGCACAAGGGGCAAGACAGACGTGCAGCCCAGCAAAGCTGCTGGTCAGCTTGCTGACACAAGTGGGTAAAACCCATGAAATAAAAATTGTTTGTGTAGTATAAAAAGAGTTTGACCCACTGAATAGACAAAAGGCCTGTATTGGTTCACAAATATACTGTTTTTAGCAGCATACATGCCAGTTTGTAGTCAATATTCATGAAGATATGTTCATTGCATCAAGACCTTTCTTAAAACCCACAGAAATAAGAACAGAAGAGGATGTCATTTTTGTCCAAGATGATCTGCCCCAACAAAAATATTTAAGAAAGAACCATTAATATTGCTTTAAAATAACACAGTATTTAATAATTAATAACTATTTCATAGATTCAGACTCAGTGGTCTTAATTCTCTGTTCTTTTTCAAAGGTTTTAAATTTAATCTTCCTAACTCCTTTTTTATTTGTTAGAATGCACTAAGCACTAATAGGAATTACTGCAAAAATGACTTTATGCTTGTGTCCTTTATAAAGCGTAAAGAATTGGCCATGACATTCGAAGTGCGTATATTTGATGTAACAATACCTTACATTCTGCTAATATGGTTGCTGTGAGTAATCATCACGTCCCACACAGGGATTAGCACCCCGTGGAACTCAGGGTATTATAGACTCTGTCTGTAATAGTACATATTATAAAAATACCTCCTGTTAAGCTTAAAAGAGAAAAAGAGAAGGCAAAAAAAACGTTGGCAACATTAAACCAGTCACCACTTTAATTCTATGTATGATTTCAATGTAATAAAAATTCAAGGGAGACCTGCACTGTTTTTAAGAGATTTGCCAAGTGTATTAAAATGGTATTGCAATGTATGTTTAAGTCAGACCATCAACTTGAAGTCTGCTGGTTTTTATTAACTTTCCTTCAGTTTTCATTGGGGTAGAATAAACCAGCACAAACCAAAGTGAAAGAGTTTTGCCAAAATTATATACATATGCACATCTCCTCTCTCTTCAAATACCGTTTCTGTAATTGCACAAGTATGTGYTTTGGAGATATGCGTCTGCTCTGTGACTAGTTATCTCTTTATCAGTGGAAGATGCAAATGGGAGTGTCCTGGTTTCAGCTGGGATAGAGTTAAATTTCTTCCTAGTGCTGCGTGTTGGATTTAGTATGAGAAGAATGTTGATAACACACTGATGTTTTCAATTGTTGCTAAATAGCCTACTAGTCAAGGACTTTTCAGCTTCCCATGCTCTGCCAGGTGCACAAGAAGCTGGGAGGGAGCATAGCCGGGACAGCTAACCCAACTGGCCAACGGGGTATTTCATACCATATGACGCCATGCTCAGCATATAAATAGGAGGTGTGGTCCAGGAAGTAGCGATTGCGGCTTGGTTATCAGTCAGCGGGTGGTGAGCAACTGCATTGTGCATCACTCATTTTGTATATTCTACCATTATTATTATTATTATCCCTTCCTTTTCTGTTCTATTAAACTGTGTTTATCTCAATCCACGAATTTTACTTTGTTTTTCTTGATTCTCTCCCCCATCCCATTGTGGTGGGGGGACTGAGCGAGCAGGTGTGTAGTGTTTGGCTGCCTGCCGGGTTAAACCACAACAGGGAGTTTGTAACATAAAAGTAGGCAAAATAGGAAAAAAACCCAAACAGATGCTTGCAGAAAATATATAGTAATAATTATTCTATTCAGCAAAAACACTACGTCCTCCTTGCAGCTGCTCTACCAGCTATTACATGTCCGGTGTCAGAAAGGGATGTGTATAAGTATTCTGCCAAAAGTGACTGCTAGTTTAAGTCCTTTTTTTATTTAAAAATCTCTCTATTAGCACACAATGGATAAAATTACCTTCTTGACATGAAGAAGGACACAATGTCCAGTCACTGAACGGAGTCACAATACAGTCCTTCCTACAGGGAAGCAGACAAGGCCTCACTGTTTCTGGTCGGAGGCTCTCAGGGCATCTAAAAAAAAAACCCAAAAAAGAAGCATTATCAAATAAACAATTATTCTGCAGTGAAGTGGTGAATCACGAGAGGTACTGAACGCCTGCAGGCACATAAGGGGAGTGTTAGTTGCCCAGAATTCAGCAGGATTGAGCTCAGAAATAAAAACTGTTAGAATTTAAATATATCTGGTGGAAGCAAGCCAAAAATGGTGCATTCTACATCTGGGGATTTAACTAAAAAAAAAACATGATTCCTCACTCACCATTCCAGACTCTGCCTTTTGAGTGTTATTTTCAAGCTTCCAAATGATTATGAAGAAAAGCCATCTAGTTTAGCTTAGCAAAATAAATTTTTAGCTCTTCATAGATTTACCAGAAACATAAACTCTGGAAGGAGGCATATTTAAACTAAATAACATTGCTAACCCAGGAACAAATACGTATAAGCTGGCCATGATTATGATAGAAACTAGAAAAGGGTTTGAAACTGCCAGATCAATGAGGCTGCGAAAGACTGTCAGAAAGGACAGAAAACCTTGCTTGTTTTAGGAAGTGGCTTGATCAGCATATAAAAGGGATTATTGGACTGCCACATATGGGACTCATTAACCCAAGTCATTTTCCCTCATTCTGTGTTCCTATTATTTCATCAAGGACAAACAACTCTCTATGCTGCAATACTTGTTTTCAGAATGATGCAATAACTCTTGCAGAAGTACTGCAAATCTTCAGAATAATTTCAAAAGGACTATTGCTCTAAAAGTGCACAGAATGTGGACTGTCAGAGGATTACATAAAGAGGTAAGAAAAACATCACATCTATCTTTTAGAGCTTTTGGCTCATTGCAGAAAAACTTTATTATGACTAGCTTTTCCTCTTGTGACTGCTGGGCATCTTGGACCAGAGAGATGAGAGACCAGTTTTATGTTTGGATTGGATCAGCTGGGGAAGCTTGGCTTGCACGAGGCATCCTTCTTGCCAGGCTGAAGGGAGCACAGGCGAGTCTAACGATGAACTACCAAGAAAATGTGGTCTCCATGGTCAGTGGAGAACTACGCCTGTATCAGTGTGGGAGGACAAGCAGGGGGAAAAGAGAAGAAAAGTTGAGTTGTAGCTTTACAGGAACATGTTCTTCAGAAATAACACTTGCTAGTTCATGATTTCCATCAGTTGTCTCTGCATTTTCCTGTCAATTCACATAAAATTCTCAAAGTATGATCCATTACTGTGCACCAGCACCAACTTCTTGGTGCCCTCTTATAATGACATCTCCACCCTTTCTCTTTTCTCCAGCGTGAAAGACCATGAAATATTAAATCTATAGCAACGTAAATCTCCATCACCCCTCTGTAGGCCCTCTACATTTTTAAGTCAAATTGTGCCTTATTTCCGTGTGATTCATAAAATCAGATTATGTATGCATGGGTATATTATATATGGTCAGGTACACTTTAAAAAAACATCTGCCACCAATCATATACATTGACTACACTTTCAGAAATTTTCTCTAAAGTTAAAATTCAAAATGCTTCTGAAAAGTATTGAACGTTTGCTTACTATTGGCTTTTTCCTTAAAGAAAACAGAAATTATAAGCGTACAAAAAAGTCTGAATTACACATATTCACTGTTTCACTGAGAACTTCATCTTTCAGGAGCACTGAACATTACAGTTCCTCTTCAGATCCTTGGGCAAGGCAATTAGTTCAATTAGAACATCATTTCTATCTTTTATTGTATATCTTTTATTCTATTGTTTGTATTTAGTATATGTGGCTTAAAGCGAAGTATTGATTTTTTTGCAGTCCTTACTCAAGGTCAAATTAAACAGAGATACAAGCTGAAGTCTGTAACTTGTGAGGTAGATAAGGCCAATAATATTGATTGTATCATACCATAGTAATCCTTTTTATTAAGGGGAGTTTAAAACAAGGTTCCTATTTATATTGTCTTGTTAAATGTCTGGTTCTTTAAAAACAATTCAGTGATTTCAATGTGACAATTTGAAGGATCAACCAAGACTTTTTTTTTTTTCTCATTTCACAGGATTCATTTACAACACAATAAAACAGTCCTCCTCCCAAAAATTTAAGGTCAAATCAAAGGCAGAGATATTCACAGCAGATTTAAAAAAGAAGATAAACCATTAGAGGTTTTTCTAAACTGTAAAATGAGTACCAAATAAAAGATATAATGGTATTTGAATAGAACAGCAACTTAATGCAGATACACAACAATTTAGATTACTGAATGTGCTGGCATTATTCCACATATTTCCATTTAAAGTAAATTAGGAATAAGTCTACTGCTGAATAAAGCAACAAATGGCAGGCACCGTGCAAATATTTAGTGCGAGAATAAGTGCCTCATGAACTTTCTAAATGACTCTGCTATCAGCTCCTCCAGCTTTGAATCTGTCCTCAGTGGGGCATATTTACAGACTGCCAAACTGTATGAAGATATTATCAAAAGCATTTTACTAGCAGCTAATCTGTATTTAACCCTGGTCATACATTAAACTGCAAAATTAAATCATTGCACCAAAGGGATCTCTTAGAAAAACAGGTAGATGGGGAAAAAAACTCACAAAGGTTGTCAAACTAACGTTCAAATTAACGTTTCAAACTAATGCCCTGGCAGAGCTGTACTATACTTGACCTCCTCAGTCTGCTTCTGAGAAGATGCACTTACATGGGTTGTACTGTGTTTAGACCCAAAACAATATTTTTGCATGGAACTGCACTAATCCATATAGTGCACTGCTTGCTTGGAGGTACCACAAGGATCTTGGCAATGGTGCTGCACTGCACACCACACACATGCCTCAAGGCTTTTATCTTGACTCAACCTGATGACGGCGAGGAGACACCTGGATTTAGCAGTCAGCTGTCATCAAAATCACCACTGTAAATATCACCCATAAAAATCAATAGTGAGAAAGGTATTTTATAGTCCTTCTGTAGCTTCAGTTTTGTATTTTTAAAAGATGAATTGTTCCCTCATGAGAACACAAAGATGGGGGTCTTTTTGTCTTTGCATGCAGTCATTGGTGATATAAATACAGAGCAGTAAAATCCAAAGATAATTACAACATGAAGATATTTTCTAAGATCTTTACTTTTTTGGGCCCACTTGTCCCACGTTGACTCTCACACAGATGACCTTTCTTGTCTGCATCCCCACGGAACAGGTGGCCTCCCCGTTCCAGCTGGCAGAGGAGTTGAAAGCAGAGACAGACGTATCCTCTATGCACTGTCCCCACGGGCCGGTCTGCCAATGATACACAGTGCAAGAGTGTTCGTTACAGCTGCGCGTTTCCTGTAGGGCACTACTATTTGGGCACTGTATTCCCCCTGGAACAATAAAACGGGCAAAAGTTCATGCAATGGAAGGAATTAAAGTGGTTTATTAAATAAAAAAAAGAGAACACTTTGAAATGTTATTAATTATATATTATCACTTTGATTACATGAAAGAAATGTTCCTTTTTCCTCCTCTTCATATGCCTAATATGGACTTTGACAAACTTCAGTCAACAGACTGCACAGAACAGAATGTACATGGACAGTAAATATAAATGTATACAATAAGGATACCAAAATAATCATAACTTCTGTAACACACTAATGTGCTTGGAGTAATCTACAGCGTTTTTATTTTAGGGTTCTCCAAAAGAGACTGCAAGATATCATATAAGGGGGTATGAAGGCTCTAGACAGAAGAAGTGGTTAAATGTTCTAGTTATGCATGTGTTTATGTCTAATTCACGGATCAATTAAAAAGATTTTTGATGCTCTTGTCCTAGCTCCCAGTGGATATTTATTCATTTTACATAATTACCAAAGAGGATGGCACAGCTGGCAATTTCAGGTCCAGATTGAGATAACAAAGGCTGTTGCAGGTAAAGATTAAAATGCATTCATGTGTCAATAACTGTGAAGAAAAGCTCAGATAATACTGTCTTTGTTGTGTCCAGTTTCAGATAGTATGTTCAGTTTCTTATATTCAAGCACTTCAAAGCTAATCTGGCCTCCCAGYCCTCCATGTGAAAAGAAGTCGTCTTTCCTACCAGACTTGATCATAGGCTACTAGATGTCTAGCCCTGTGAGTAGACAGCATGTCTGCTAGATCTCTGGTGTTGCTAGACATACAGAATCTAGGTTTAAGAATTAATTTAAACATTCATGGCCTACAATAGGACTCTCATCTCCAGATGATGGAAAGCCAGGGGAAATCTAAGTAACATTTTAGTCTTTTCTGAAAGACAAGAACAATAAGAAAGATATCTGAAAGAGGAGCTTTTTATTAGTTACTGCAGATGAGCTATACTTTTCACTGAAAATAAAATTGTATGTTCACACCAAGCACATATCAAAGAGCATATTAGCCTTTCTATCCCACCGCTGAACTTTAGGTTGACCCCCAGCCCTACAGCCGTGCAAGAGGGAAGGGGTTTTAAGCACTCATTGTTGAGAAAAATTAAACAAACAACTAAATGYAATCAAAGAAACAATGGATACTTCAAGTACTCCAACAAAAGTAAGTCAAGTGTCACAAGCGGTGAAAATACTTTATACCCCAAGTTGCTTTTGTGGAACGTCTAGATCAGCAGCAACCATGAGGAAAGGGCCATTCTAGTGAAACCATGGGACAAAAACCAAATTCTCAAATTGTTTCCATAGAGATAATTTTAATTTCTGACTTTGGGCTAAAAATATTGATGCAACCAAGAAACAGTAAACAGCATATTAACTGAGATGTCATGCCAAAGACAAGCTAATCTTAAATTTTGCAAAGGGGGATTAGAAAAACTTAAATATGTGTGAATGTAACTAAACAATGACTGAAAGGGAATTGGTTCTGGCTCAGAATGGATGCAACTCAAGTCTATCAGATTTGCTTTTAATATACATCAATATGCATAGCACCAAGATAAAACACATTACATACATTTTCCTAAAAATGTACATTAAAAAATCAAATGATAAACCAAATTTATAGTTATGTAATATGTTTCAAAAAGTTATTCAAGCAGCTCTCTTCAGGAAGTAAAAAATCTTCCAGCTCACAGCAGCAGATAGGAATATAAGCAAAGAAATTAGGAAAGTGAGTGTATTTTGAAAGAGAAAAAAAATCCAAGATAGTAAAGTCACAAATTATTTGGCATGGGAGAGAAAATTGATCCACATGAGAAGGGGTCTAACCCCCCAGTACAAGGGTTAAAAAAAGGAGAATTTAGAAGAGATAAGGAAGGTTACTAAATTAATTATTTCCATCTGATGTTAAGAAATGTTTCCCCAGGAATGGATGCCATAGACACCAGTTCCTAAGGCATTTGAGAATAAAGTGACAATTTAGATTCAGTTTTGACAGCTATGCAAGAATGTATATTCAGAGTGACATTGACTTGTAAATGAAAAACATTAGGGCATGAATGTTTGCAGCTCAGTGGGAATCCAGTTCTGTTCAGATGAAACCAGTAGTCAAAAAAAAAAAACCTTAAAGAATGAACAAAATGTGGAAATAATTTTACTGAAACATAAAACAACTATCACTAGTACTAAATCTTTGTAACACTAAAAAATATACTATTTATTTATAAATCACTGTGCCATTCTCTCCAGGAAAACAGCATTTCCTTGTGCTCCCTCAGGTTGAAATAGGTACAGAAAAAGTAGAAGGGCTTGGAAAACTGGCAGTTAGAGATGTCCTTCATAACAGGGTTAACAAGATCAGGGCTGCTCAACTTTAAGAGCGTTTCACCAAATGAGGACAGGTTTGACAGGAATATAAAAATTAATGAGTATCACAGAAAAAAAATAAAATAGACATTTAATTTTATCAGAATACATGAAAAAGGGACATAAAATACTAAATATATTTTATATAATACATGGTTAGATGACTGTAAATAACTGCTTGGCAGTACTAAAAATAGTCATTTCAAGGTACAAAAAACAGTTGAAGCTGAAGCATTTGTTTGTGGTTTTGGATACTTAAGCAAAGCACACTTGGAAATGAAAGGCTAGATTTACAGAGGGACTTGCATATTATAAAATAGCAGAGATATGAGGGTAGTTTCCTTGAATGCTTTAACAGAATTGTCATATGCTTAGATTGCTTTTCTGCTTGATTTGGAGCTGGTAATGGGTAAGACATCTTACTCTAGAATATTCAAGGACTGAATTTTATAAGTCTTTTTTTGTGACACTGTCTTGATAGCTTTCAAATTTCAAAATTTCAACATTTTTTAAAGCATTTAGGATCATTTTAATTAATCACTTTGATATCACTCATTTTACAAATGCATGTAATTTTATATATGTATTTCAAAACAGCTGGAATAATCTTAAAGTTTGAGAAAACAGATGCAACTGAAGTGCCTCTTGTAATCTAGAGAGTGAGGTGTTACTCATTTCTTCTTTGCCTTAGGAATGAAGTAGGCGCTCCTCGAGGCAGCTGCACTTCCCGAAGATGAACGTGGTCAGTGCATGCAGACCGCTAACATAAGAACAAAGACCTGCCCTGTTGGTGCAGATCTCCTGTTCCAGCTCTGCAAACATTCACATTTCCTCATCTGATGCATATCAGTTATGCAAACCAAGCAGACCCGTCCTTTAATACACAACAGGACAGGAGTTAGGGTCTACCCATAGGAGACGAGAGGTCTGTCCTCAAGTCCTTTCTCAGATAGGATTTGAATCCCAGACCCCACACTCGAGGCAGGAATCTGAACTGAGGAATTCCTGAGCAAAAAGGGAGGCCTAGTAACGTCCTCTCCCCCGGCCCGCCTTCACATGCAGGTGGCAGGTCACTTTGCAAGTCTAGCCTGAAAATTCAGGTTCCCCAGTTCCAAAACTAAGCATTTTTTTATTCCCATTTCAGCTGAAATCAGTTAAAACTCATGAAAATCCCYGTCTTCTCCAAAACTGATCCTTCGGTGAATAAGCAATTTGCTGGGAAAATAATTACTCAATTCTATGCTTTCAGATTTAATTACCAAGTACTGTTATTTCAAGCCAGGAAAATACAAAAATTCAAAACAAACAAACCGAGCCAGTGTAGAAGACTAAACACATTAAAAAGCCCTAAGTGTAACTCCTCTTTTGCAACTATGAAGTCAAAGTGCACTGGAATTTTAACAGGAATAAAATTTTAAAGCATATCAACCATAATTTGCCTAGAGTTGAGAAGAAACTCCTTTGATCCAGCTATTCTTTACATGTTCAGTACATGAATCTTGCAGATATATGAGAAGTATGAGGTATTGGTCCCTGTCAAAGAGAATACCTGATGAGATGGACAACTGATATTCTATACTATCTAACTCAGTGATRTTTAATAGTCTGTGATATATGAGGTGATATATGAGGTGACACTAAACAGTCCTTCTGGCATTAGACATTGCTAATCTATGAACATACAATAGCCATAGTAAGACACTGCCATGCATATGCATCCCTGCCCTAAGAGAATATTTCAAACAAAATCGTCTTTCACTCTCATTTTATTAAATTAAGTTTTTTGATCAGATTATTTTCTTCTCTGCATTTGACTTGTTTTTTGGTTGTTTTTTTTTTTTAATCTTTACTCTTGCAAAATCAGTATCAGTCATTTACTACTGATAAAACTTGGAATGTATCCACAATATTAGTATTATGCTGTATGACACTGATTTGGCAGTGTCAATCAATGGCAGTGTATAATCAATATAGAATCAATCTGCATATCTACTATTTGCTAAAAAATTAAGACTCATTTAGTAATTTTTAGTCTCAGGTCATGGCCTATGTAAAGTAGTCTTAGTGCCTATTACTGATTATATAAGATTTATTGTAAGCAGGAAATAAAAAATTAACAGAAATATTAAACAGAAAATAAAACAAAAATAAACAAACCCTACGTTTAACAGAGAGAGGCTGAGCTGTATACGATGCCTTTACTAGACTTATGCAGAATAACTRTATGACGTATCAGGTAACATCATTATGTCCTCTGCTGTCGTTTTAAATTTTGAGACAATGACTTTCCTGAGTTTCTTATTGTACCATGAAGATGTATTTGACAGTGACACAAATGTGCCACCACTATAGGTAGGCTCACAGACAGGCAAATTTATAAATCACTTCACCTTTCAAACCTTTAAACTGAAGACAATGATCTCAGAAAAGATATCAAAAATAGTTATAGTGACACCAGTTTCCACATGGAGTCATGTCACAAACCACAGAAAGTCTTTATCTTGAGGAAAGAGACTCCTCTCTCTCTCTCTCCACTGAATGCAAGTAAATAAGCCCATCCCAGATGTGCATAACCACCCTGTGCTTGAGGCTCTGCAGCGTATGGTTTGACCATGGGGAAGAGGGGTTGTTCTGAATGAGGAAATGCTGATGAGAGGGCGTACGGCCAGGGTCAGCTCCTGGCTCGAGCAGAAGTCAGTGTGGTGCTGGAGGGGCAATTGTATACCAGAGCTCATTAGAAAACTTTGTCACTATTGTAATTTACATATGGCTTCAGTTTTTCCTGTGAAGCTATTCTTGTCACCRAGGAATTATTATAATACTACTGAATTATTCCTATTCTAAGTCATCCAACAAAATTGATTATACTGTGGCTGTTTCCTGGTGGCCAGTTATGCTAACTTTGATGGTTTCTTCAAACCAATTCATGGTTTGAATTCATCAAACCATAGATAGCTGGTGAGTAAGAATAAAAATAAGGTCTTAAGTGTGAAATGACATAGCTCTATTACAGTAATCTGCCAACCTTAACAAGCAAAATGACAGAATATAGTATTTTTTTATTTCAAAGAGGAGAGAAACTGAACAATCACAGGCAATACTTCAATAAGAAGCTATCTGAGATCCAGATAAAAGAACCTATTTCATATGTATTTACAGAACCTCAAAAATTTCAATGGGGTGTTCATGTTTAAGTGCCCCAATGAACAAGAATTAAGCACTTCAGATACTTTGAGGGATTGCAGTATTCATTGTGTATGTAATGCCTGAAACGCTTTCATCTTGCCAGGCTTGTAGACTGAATTCTCCATGACTAGCAGGAGAATGCGTGTGATCAAGGACTCACAGTGATAAACCTGGACTCCTTATGTCATCTTAGAAGCCAAGTTTAGCCTTATTCATAGATTGGCAACAGACTTGCACATTCTTTCATTAACTAATGTCCAAATCTGATATCATAGGAATTGTATATTTTTATGTACAATATATTTGACCTATTGTGTTCTGAAAATCTAAAATCTAAAAAATCTCAAACATCATGGCTACATTATACAGGAATTACTATGAAATGGCTCACCTAACCTGGACTGTCTCTCATACCAACAGTTCAAGGAAAGGTCCAAAAATCTAAAAGGGAACACCTGTGGGACCATTCACCTGAACAGAACTGATAGCTGTTTTCAGAACTCAGTTTTAATGTGTAAATGGAATTATTGGTCTTACATTTATGAGACTTGGGATTTTTACTTATACATGACATTTACAGAGTTTTCATCAACAGCAATGTGCATTTTTATAAGCTCTTAATAGAACTGAGAACTGCATGTTTCCCAAAAAAYGTTCATGTGGAGCTTCCTTTTTATATCAGCAGAATACAGACTTTCAGATGCATGAATATATTCTGTGCCCCCAGAACATAAAATGACCTCCCAGCACCAACTATACAATCAGTGTTTTGTGTTTTGGGAACACTGCTGATCTCTGTCATGCAATTCTGGGGGTGAAAAGTCATTCAGATATTTGTCACGCAGCAAATGACTAAAAGGCATAAGAGATGGCTGAGGAGAAAGATGACAATAATTCAAATTTCAGTGAAGCATAAAAAATGAAAACTAAACTGATACTTTTTGAATATAATACAAGCAAAGGTGAAAAGCACCTTCCAGCTAGAGTTGTAAAGAGATGCTAAGCCTTGGAAGGTTCTTTTATTTATTTATGTTTTTATTCTCTGGAGTAGGTACAGAGTGCAAAGGAGCACAGTGTGGAAGATACCTGACCAAGATGTGAGTGAATTGGTATAAGCTAGGTAGACATACCAGCTGGTATTCTTTAAAAACGCACGGAATAACCTCATCTTGGAATAGAGGTAAAGAGGCCAGGGTTTGAGCAAAGCTGAAGCACTACAACATCTAGGTAATGAGTTGGCTTTCTCAGCAGTAGTTTAGGGATCTATTCACTACAACCTGTGTGGTTTGAGACCTGTCAGTCTTTGTGATCACGCAGTGCTGGTTCTGATCATTGCGCAACAGATATAAATAAAATTCATACACCTAAAATCCAGCCTATGCTTAACTGCTTTGCTGCATCTGCAGCCTTGTAAATTATCCTAAGATGTGTTAAGTACCAAAGTCAGAATAAAATGGGTACTTTTTAAAAAGAAGCATAAGAAAGTGGACTCATTTTCTGGAGTAATTTAGGTTTTCACTTCTGTGGCATGCTTGTCAGGATGTTAAATTTCTGTCTCCAGTAAAACTGCATAAGCATATGGAAAATCTATTATCTTGACCTACATGGAAAAGCAAGAAGCACACGAGCATATGTTTATTTGAATTATCATCTGAAAACATGGTTCTGTGTTTTGCTCAGAATGAGTCCATTTGACACACTATGAAAAAAAGGGACAACATAAAACCAATTTTGTTTCTAATTTTAAGAGCATTTCTACTTTATTACACAGATCCATCTAAGTAATTTATTATTTGAATCACCTACTAAAATGAGTATAATTGCCTCTTACACTTGTAGCAAAGGTCCCTTTCAGGGAAAATGTTGAAAGTGCCTGCTCTGCTAGATATTTTGTTACAGTTACCTGAATTATGTCAAATACACAGTATACTTTTAGCAATGAGCAAACAGAGAAGTGTTTTGGTATATGATGAAGCTTGTCCCTTTCTTTCTCCATTTCTCAGAATGGGTATCTACTTCCATACTTTACAGGTTCCTCTTTTCAGCTAAATTTCATCTTAACTCTGAAGTAATGAGACACTTAACAGTTTTAAAGAAGAATTAAAACATGCACGTGTCCTTTTATGTTGAAGGCATTTAACTTTACTCTCAGTAATACACGTGAGTAAATGTTTTCCAAGAACTCTTTTGTGACTATCTCTCCTTGCTGCCAGTGTYGCACAAGGCATTTTACCAGTTAGACCCCGGCATACCTGACATGGCCATTTTAGAACCATGTTACATATAGAATACTTTTGCTCTATTACCCCCCAAAAATACTTAAGAACAAAACAAAACAAAACCATTTATAGGAAGCATGGAAAATCATGAACCTATATCTAAAACCTTTTTCTTCTTCTCCTTTATATTCCAGCTATGTCTTGTCTTTGCATTTGCTGCAGATGCTGCACAAGGACATTTGCATGAATGGAAACCATTCACATGAGTGAGGATTTGCAAGGTAAAACCAAAGTCTTACTATGAATAAAAATATTAATGGGGTAATGTTAGTTACCAATTTGAGCTAATAAGCTACAAAAGCCATTTGTTAGCATTTGAACCCATTAAAACGCTCATCTTTTCATCATTCATACTTACATCCTTCAAATTGGACCTAAATTATAGCTAGGGTTACTAACAATCCTCTATAAATATCTTTCACARAGATCTGCATAGGATAAATCGTTTGCCTTGTTTAATTTTAATAGAAAGCAGGAAAACCATATATTTGAAATCAAAACAATAACATTATGCAGAATAATAAAAAAAGCAACATTAACTGAAATAAGCAAAATAAAATTTCCTCTTTAAAACAGCTTTAGGTACCATGAGTAAATGTAGGACAAGCATTTAAATATTTTTTCTATATTTARAAAAAACACAACTCCATCTAATAATTTGTTTCTGTTGATCAAGAAATTACTTTGTCATTGCAAAGACAGTTGAGAATTCACAATCAAACCAGAGTCTGCAAGAGTATGCGACCTTACCTTCACCTGCATACGCCAGAATGGAGCGGGCACGCATCTGCTTCCCTTCTGTGGTTTTGCTGGAGCAGGTGTGTGAACAGGAGGACCATGCGGACCACATGCTGAGCACACAGTCCTTTGGGCATGGAGCTTCGCAGACAACCGGGATTGGGTAGATAGCATCTCTACACAGCTGTCTGTCAACCTCTTCTCCTGGGAAAGAAAAGGCCAGTAGCAGTCTATCATTTGTTAAATTAACTTAAAATGAGCAATCTAGTCCAGATGGGCACACAAATAAATTAGATTCTGTTCTTCTATACAAAAAAGGTAAATAGTTTTTTTATTAAAATGACTTGTCTCCTCTGCCTTGATTCTAGAAGAACATGCTTAAACCTAGTTTAATTTGATATTCTGCTGAAGTGAATAGGCCAGCCTGGGTGGCCTTTAGTCTTTCATTTTGTTATTACATATTTGATTCCACAGAAAATCCTAATGTGAATAAGAGAGTATATAATACAACTATGGAAAACTGTATACATGGAAATGCATGTACATTAATCATCTAGTATTCATCCATGTTTGTGGGAGAAGGGGAAAAGGATCCTAACTTCCAGCTCAGTCAGTTTTACAACCCGCAATTCACCCTTTGAATTGCAGCTATGCATCAAAATATGAAAAGTGTTGCAGTAAGCTGCAGTCAGAGTGTCTTGTTTGGTTAGAAAGATCTTCATTTGTTAGCCAAGCCAGTAACACATCAGACTTTGTGTCATGGAAGTGCATAAAAAGATCTATGCATTTGTATTCTATCACATCAATGTAGACATTTCAATATAATAAAAAGATCCAGGCTGGCATAAATTGTTTAATGAAATACTAGCTAGTGTTTAAGTAGCAGGGTTGCTTTTGTTTTCAGTAAGGAAATCATGGGAGCACAGTCTGAGATTTGTTTGAACAGGACCCTAATCACAAAGCAGTTAGTTTTGTAAGGTAACATATGATTTCCTGATCAAATCAGTTAATATCTATTAAATAAGGAATGAGCAAATGACCACATATTCAGGGGTCAATAAGTCTCACTGACAGTGACAAAAGCCTCAGGATAAATCTTCACTTTGGAGCAGATTATGGAAAAAAATGAATGAAAGAGGGAGAGGTTTGGAGTCACTGTTTTAGAGTTATAGCCTTGTGCTGGTTTTGGCTGGGATAGGGTTAATTTTCTTCACAGTAGCTAGTGTGGGGCTATGTTTTGGATTTGTGCTGAACAGTGTTGATAATACAGGGATGTTTTTGTTATTGCTGAGCAGCGTTTACACAAAGTCCAGGCCTTTTCTGCTCCTCACCCCACCCCACCAGCCAGTAGGCTGGGGGTGCACAAGAAGTTGGAGGGGACACAGCTGGGACAGCTGACCCCAACTGACCAATAGGGTATCCCACACCGTATGATGTCATGCTCAGCCTATAAAGCTGGGGGAAGAAGAAGGAAGTGGGGCACGTTCAGAGTGATGGCGTTTGTCTTCCCAAATAACCGCTACGTGTGATGGAGCCCTGCTTTCCTGGAGATGGCTGAACACCTGCCTGCCAGTGGGAAGCAGTGAAGGAATTCCTTGTTTTGCTTTGCTTGCGTGCGCGGCTTTTTCTTTACTTATTAAACTGTCTTTATCTCAACCCACAAGTTTTCTAACTTTTACCCTTCTGATTCTCTCCCCCATCCCACCAGGGGAGAGTGAGCGAGCGGCTGTGTGGGGCTTAGTTGCCGGCTGGGCTTAAAGCCTTGTTATCATACAAACCAATTACAGAAAGCGCTTGCAACTAAAAGCACCAGGAACTGAGCAGTAGTCCAATATGTAATGGCAGTTACAATGAACTGTGAAAAAGTTGCATCTAAGAGCACACTGGACTACTGAGGCCCTGTTAATCACATACAGTCAAGGCATGGAAAGAGCCAGTCTCATTCATAAACGTGAAACTTTTTTTTTTTTTAAAGTTTTCAGAAAAGCATAACATTTTAAAAGCATCTGAATGCCTTTTGTGTTATATGATCCTTGCTGTACTGGGGCATAAAACCTTCTGTTTAATTATGATTTGTCTACTGAAACATTATTGAAGCATATGCAATCTCGAAGGGACTGTACAGGAGTGTCTACAGCATTGCACTTGCTACAATCCATGATGTCAACCCTTTTGTTTTAATATCTAATGTCAACAAAATAGTGTCTCATTAAGATTGACAATTAACATAAGTCTTCAATACAACAAAACATTTGTTAGAAATAATCATTAAATACTCTATAATTTAATGATAAAGACATCAGCCAGTGTTAATAACCACCACCTGGATTCTGAAAAGCTAATTCAGTGAGCACTGTGAATGCTGTAAATGAAGGCAAAGATCTATAAATGCTGCTTTACCCAAGACTCAAATTAGGCTTTTATTGCTTAATAGAATAACAATAAAATTAGTCAAACACTAATCTAAACAGAAACTACATTTTTGTCATTCAAGGTTTACAGAATCTTAAAACCTCTCAAATAAGAATCTCTGATAAACCGAGTTCCTGAAAATAGGAGGTTCTTTAGTACTAGTGATGTTATGAGTCCCAGAATTAACGACCAAATTCTTTATAGAAAGAGGAAAAGATGAGGACCATCCATCCAATATTATACCCCTTTAACCAGTGTCAAATATTTTATTCATACAGAATCTTTAGGCACAACAGAACTGCAAACATAAGTCTTCCTTGGTTCTGCAAACCAGGGCAAGTCCTGTAGCTCGTGCTTTTAAAATAGCCTGAAGTAGTCATAATAATCTGAATTATAAAGACCTTTGAGATCAAGTCAGTCTCAATAGCTGTATTTTCCCATATTAAAAATACAAATTTGAGCCCTGCCAAAGGCTTCATAGGTCTCCCACATCAAGTTCTGCTTCTCTCACTGGGCTCAATCTTTGCATCAATTGCTCCTTCTCTTATATCACAGGTCACCACATCCTGACACCAATGCAGGAGGGATTCCTGCCTGCTTCATCAGAATAGCACGTGTTCAGGTTGAAGGACAAGATGGAGGAACGGACTGCAAATTTCTTTTCCAAGAATAGAAAAAAAAGCTAGAAAAGGGGTGAACCTTACTCTCAAATTGTTCCATCGCCAGGTAAGACTCAATGAGGTAAACCGCTGTGACATTTTCACACCTTGCAAGAAATACTATTATTACAATAAAGTATGTCATAGTGTAAACATACAATACTATACCGAGCTTATTTATCGCCTGCCAACTAAGGTGGTGTTAACTTGAAACTCAAGCTAAATTTGTGGTCACAATGAGAAATTGTGTTAAATTAGTTTCAGTCTGAGTTTGTATTTCAAACAAAAAAAAGCCTTCACTCTCTCCCAAAATCAAAGTCCTCTTTTATCCTTTGCTTTTACAGAGAAAATATTCTTGAAATATGTATCTTCCATATTAGCATTTAGTTTTTGTCAACTGTCCAATTCTTATCTGATGAAATTCAACAGCATAGACATACAGTTGGAAGGAATGTTTTATAATGGGTACTTCCTATCTTCAGGGAGATATTTTATTTAGACTAAATTGTTTCTGACATTTCACTAATGATTTTATGAATAACTTGACCTTTGTTGTCTTCCTCTTTAAAGTGCATAGTGTAGTCAACTACCAGGAACCACTCAACCATACGCTGSGAACAATGCCAATGTAAAGACTAAAGCTACTTAGAAAAAGTCCCATTTGAAAAAGTTTGTCATGTGTAGTCTAATATTTTATTTGAACTTTATAGGTATACATTTATGTTGCATAAGAGTCTAACAGAGAACTCCAAAAAAACAAGTCAAAGGTCCCTGCCCTGAATTATTTATCCTCTCAGCAACAGAATGACAAAAAGTAAAAACCAGAAAGATGAAAACAGAACRTGACATTTCTGTCAAGAAAACTCTTCACCATTTATCAGTTGATTTGTTCATTAAAATCTGGAATCTAGCAATAATCCATATTCAGAAACAGTGCCTATGTAGTCGAATGTTATTTCTCTCTTATGCAACAGATGCACATTTTGGGCTAAATTATCCAGATTGCACTAAAGGGAGTGACTGCATGTAGAAATGGCAGGAGGCAAAAGAGGTTTTCTTTTTCAAGGATTTAAAATGACAAAAACTGTTTAAACCTTTGCTGGGATTTTTACAGACCTGTATCATCAGTAAAGACCGCCAAGGAGATAGCCTTTCAGATCCACATCTCTTCCTTGAACCGTTATGCTGGATCCAGCTAGACAATCAGCAAAGCGAGTCACTACATAAAAACCTCCTTGTGGCCTTCTTGTTATGAACACTGAAGATTGGGCTAGACCACAGAAGGTTAATGCAGTTGAATCATGTCACTCCTTCATGTTTTTATTTACTCATCTGTAAAATGTGTGTGATATTTAAGTTTCTTGTAAAATGCTTTAAGATCTTTCCAATGGGAAGCATTCCCAGAGCTGGTATCACTAGAGAGACATGGCAAGGAAACCCTCTTGCTTATTGTGCATCTTTTAATATGATGAATGCTTCAGTGCACAGTAAAAAATTGCTGTCAAATTCTGACCTGAGTAAATGGAAAGGCAAGTGCTTAACAGAAGCCAACATTTTTTTAAAGTCTTAAAATGAACAGTAAAATCACTGCAAGATTCAATGAGGCATAGAGAACAACTGAAAAAAAAATTAACATAAAATAAAAATGCTGCTGGGGTCCTATGCAATAAGGCAATGAACTTGACCTCAGTCCTGTACCTGAAAACCAGATATAGTCTCTGAAAGGCTGAACTATAACCTGATATAAATTAAGTAAGAAATTGACAATAAAATCACAATAAATGGGATCAAATCAAGAGAGGGCTTTGAACATTAATATTGAACTTTTTTTTTTAAATGCCTGTGCCATCAGTAAACTACAGGAATATCACAGAGTGGTAAAGCAAATCATGCAGTTATATTTTAAAGTTCGTAAAAGAATTAATGACAGCAACTGAGCCTAAATGCTAAAACTTCAGACTTCAGACTCTGTACTGGTTAGTTGAATGTGTTTAAATTTACTAGTATATCTGCAACTCTAAGAAAAGAAAAGGCTCAGTTATGCCAATATCTTCTTTTTGTGGCTCTTGGTAGCCACATATGATAGTCTGCTTTTAAGTACAACAGACCACAGGAAACTACAGTGTATCATTCAAGTGTTTTTAAACCTGCACATTTAAAATGATGATGTAAAAATACAAAAGGATGGAAAAGACTGACAGTTCAAAGCACTGCATGATCTGGATGTACTGGTTATACATACTATACGTATACATATACTGTGTCGTATGTACGTGACTGTATCAGTTATAGGCATCACTTTCTCGGCCGATAMCTCTCTTACCAGCTTTCTTGTCTTGCCAGTGAAGCTGAAAAGGAGGCACACAATGTGTCACCCATTGGAAAACCACTGGGCACCTGAAATTCTTGGTAAGGCACCCCAGAGCCCAGTTTTTAAAGCGCTCTGTGTTTGTGGGTATTCTTATTCATTTGCCTTTAATAATGCCTCTAAGCATGGAGGCTGCAGGGAAAAAGTGCAGTTAGTTCACACAATRTTAAAATCTGTGAGCTGTGCTGGTTGCCATTTACTGTTTCCTTCCTTCCCTGTGTAGAAAAATAATCAGCAGGAAAGTATTGCACTGCCTCCTGTACGGGTTGTAAAGGCTGATATGGTCGAGACTGTTCTTTACCTTGAATTCCCATGCAGTTTTCCATATGCATTCCTACCACATGAGGACCTATACATGTCCTTACACTGACTCCCTTGTCAGCCTTCGACTGTGTTGAATGACCTCCTCAGAGTGGATGAGGAGCCAAAGCTGCTGTATAGACTGTGCCCATCAAGAACAAAATATGCCTGTCTATATTCAAAACTCAGTAAAACAAGATCTGTATGTGCTCAGTCCTGTTTTTCATATGGAGCTAACTTTAACCACTCTCCATACCCAAGGTTAGTAAAGGATATGCTTCTCCACTAAAAAGTTTGTACATGCTACAATTTTACAATTTTTGTGTTATACCTGTAGATATACAAAGATAGTTTGACTAGAGGAGCGGAAAATGCTTTTTTTTTCTTTAAATTTCTTACAATTCTGAAGTGCCTAAATGTCTGTTTTAATTATAACTCAGAAAGAAAGAAAATATCAGTCCAAAAAGTAATTGCCTCAAAGTTACAAGAACATCACAACTAGCCTGTAATAGTATAGAAAAAGCATTAATGAGTTTAATTGTCATTATTCTAAAGAAAATAAAAAAAACCCAACTTCAAGAAAACCATGGAAATAAAAGAAAACATGCAAACTTATCCAAATTAGTCTAATGTAAAATGGGCGATTCTTCACACTACAGAAAAACTATTAAAATTATCACAAAACCATATATTTTTCAAATGCTAGGACACATTATATCTGTTAATAAGCAGATAGTAAACAATCACCAGGATAAACTAACATTATCATTTTCATTTCTGATACTATTGCATTTCTTTCAAATCATTAAGCAATTACCAGTCCCCAAAGTTCATCACAAAAGGAAAAATCCTGCCTGCCTAGCATGAACTGTCACAGCAAATTAACTTTTCCTTCCAAACCACGGTGCTGCAGCAGTAGTGTGGATTTTTCTTTTTTCAGTGATCAGAAGAGGTACAGAACTACATTGTGAACTATGCATAGGAAAAACTGGAGGCCCATAATATTTTCATTCAACTTCTGCCCTTTTACATAACCAGGCACTTGCTATTTGTCTTCCTCAAACCTCCACACCTTATTTTAACTTTATCAGAACTGCTGATTGGAAATTCAGTCTCATACTGTGACTGATTTTTTGTTTCCAATTCTTTTTTTTTGTTGTTTTTTTTGTTTGTGTTTTTT